>JAKSZP010007995.1:0-193003 GCA_022478985.1 Massospora cicadina | reverse complement strand
TTTGACTCATCAATCTGAGTGGGTAGTGCTTTTATCAATGACCATGTTTTGCCATACTAAATCAGGATGACTCCATCTTTGTAGGCTAGATTTATGAATAGGCTGGGTCTCTTTCTCAACTCCCCCATCCCTGTTATAGTAAAGCGGGATATCCTGGCCAAGAATGGGTATAGTATCGTCCTTATGATTATTAACAATCCATATCTTCTTAGGAAATCAGTCCCAATTAAGTATCATAGTTCATATTTGGCAATATCATAGCAGGTGCTGTTACTACAATAGATCTGAATCTGAGAGGTAGGGTACTGTATGCGCTCAGTGATTTAGTTGTATGCGCTCCAGCTGTTCTATAATCCTGACAGTGGGCAACATTGGGCGCAACTTTCAACTTTTTAACCAATTTTGTGTTGACTATAATGATAGGAGCATCACTATCGATGATGGTCTAAAGTTACACCTTATTTACTGCTATATTTACAAAAGATCATTCAGAGTAATTTTCATAGGTATTTATTGTATGAATGCTGTGATTGCTGCCAAATTCCAGGTGTGATTTCAGGCTTAAGCAAATATCTTGGAAGGTATCTGCTAAGGTCTTCATGGTAATGGCTACTTGTACGTTGTTAAGCAAAGGTAGGTCAGTTGAACATCAGGATTGGAGGTCTAAATTCTGATCAAAAATCTGTTTTTCATAAGGTTTTGATACCTCTTCTCAGGATTCTTTGGTAGTTTTCAATGGTTTAGTTGCTTTTTCTGTGGCCCCAGTAGTGACCATCAGGACATCACTAGCTAAAATATAATAAAGGTTATCTTTGGTGACATTTTCAGCTCTAAAGAGCTTGCCAGTGTCTGGTGGAATGGTTTGAACATTGGTGGAGTTAGAGCATTCCGCCTCTACTCCATCTGCTCTTTTACCGCCTCACTGTCACTGTTGATTTCTAAAGCAACATTGACCCCAGGTTTTTTGTTGGACTGTCCATAGCATTTTCTAGCAAAGTGCCCTTTTGACCATCATTGTGGCATGTAATCAGCCCTTTTTGCTGCTTTTTCTCAAATGTTTAGTTTGTAGTTTGGAAATTTTTCCCTTGGTAGGACATAGTGTTGCTTTTTGGGCCCAAAAATTAGGATTTTTGCTGACCCTTGGCCCAATTGGAGGTATTGAAATTATGGGAACAGCTTCTCAAGTAATTGGTAAGTTTTGAATTTCTAAGCTTCCATTAAATGCAGGTATCATGACATTGTGAAGTTCACAATAGGCATAAATGTGTGTTTCATTGTAATTTTAGTGTCAAACTTATCTATTGCATTGCATCTGAGCAAGACTTGTGCCTCATAGAAAAATCTTTCTGCAAAGTCCTTAATAGTCTCATTCTGTTTGAATTCAATATCAAGAAGCTTTCTTTTTTGGGTTTTCTAGTTTCTCAGGCCCTCCAGACTGTTTTGTTACTGCAATTTTGGCATCCATATAGGACCAATCATTACAAAAATAGGGTGCAGCAAGGTCACAGCTATGGGCATTGAGTGAGTTAATAAGTGCTGATCCTTTTTTATGGTCTGATGCTCCCCTCATTGCTTTTTCAAATAGCTTGAGGAAAGAGTGAACGTTCCCATCCTTATTAAACTTTGGTAAATTCAGTGGTTTGAAGTAATCTCACTCTGTTTTAGGCATAGGGGTTATACTTCTTCTTGAATGTCTTGGTGCATCATCGCTCATAATCAGCCCTCTTTCCTATTGGGGAGTATCTGGAGTTGGGATTGCTGCCAGAATTCTAGGCATAGAATAGATGTTTGAAATATTGGTTTCTTCATTGCTGTTAATTTTCTGATGATTCAGTTTCATGATATTGCTCTAAACTACTGGATTCTGATGCTTGAATTTGGCTCTTAGTTGTTTTTCCAAACTGTTTTTTGGCTGAATGGGCAGAGCTTTTTTCCTTTTCTCTTTTTCAAAGATGGTTGAGCATTGACAGCTTTGTTTTTTAAGGTTGTTAACTTTTTGGCGGATATAGCCTATTTCCGCTGAATGAATTGCGCAGGGTTTAGCCCACTGAGCAATGGCCAAATGATATGGAGATTGTTGACCTCGATTAAATGTAATAATTTTATATATAAAAATATGAGGCAATCGCCCCAATGTCACTAGTATTTATTTTAATATGATATTAACCGCAGACCCTCTCTGCATATGCTCCCTACTTCTTCCTACTCACTTCTTCTTTTCTTCTAATAAAAACCTCCCTTCCTCTTTCTCTTTCTCGCTCAACCTTTAACACTTGGTATTCCTTGATGGATTTGACACATTTTGCTTAGTAATTCTCAATTCACTATAAATGTAGAATTTGTTTGACCCTCGAGGCTTCAACGGAATTTCCTCAAATACCAAACCCTAATTGATTTGATCAATTCACATCACATTGCTCTAACCTATTACTCGCTCTTGGAGCTCGCTTCACATCTTATTAATGATTCACTGGGAACACTAACTTATTGCCCGTCATATTGAAATCTCAACATTGCCCCCCCCTTGACTGGATGATAAGCGCCTATTGCTTGTAGGGCTGAAGGAACTTTGCATGTACTTGGTTGATTATCTGACCACCTGCAGGTTCCTTAATGGTGTAGGCATCAGCCCCAGTCTTCTCAATGATCTCAAATGGTCTGCTCCATATGCTGGCAAGCTTGTTCCTTCTTCTGAACTCATGTTGGTTGTGAAACAGGACCAATTCTCCTACCCCAAACTGTGGAAGAATGCTGCGTCTACCTTGATCAACTGCATGATCCTGAATCTTCTTGGCAAACTAGTGGAATATGCCTTAGTTTGGAGCTTAATTAGCATATTCATAAGGGTAGACAAATAGCGCTGGGGCTCAACTCCACTGGTATCCTCTACACAGGAGTAAAGCAATGAAGGTAGCACTGGATGTCATCTATAGAGCAATTAGAATGGACTCTTACCAGTTGCTGAGTGGTAGCTGATATTGTACGCAAAGACAGCTTTGGATAAAAGGGTGCTCCAGTCTGTCAGCCGCTCATTTATGAGCTCGCATAGAATATTTACCAAGGTCCCATTGACCCAATCCACCATACCGTTAGATTCAGGGTGGTAGGGGGTAGTTAAAACTCCGCAGATTGCCATGAGCTCGTTCAACTCAGTCATTATATGTGATATGAAATTGGTTCCGTTGTCTATTAGGATAAATTGTGGACAACCATGGCGCTGTATAACACACTCCAGGATGAACTTGGCGGTAGTGACAGCCCCCAAATCCTTGATAGCCCTTGCTTCCACCCATCTTGTCAAATGGTTGATGGCAACTATTATATATTTGGAGTGGTTTGCGCCAGTCAGCAGAGGCCTCACCATGTCTAACAAAACTGTATGCCATGCAAACTGAGGCTTAACTAGCTGGTAGGTGGTCTTCCGGTGGTATGGTTTCTCCAATTGGCACTGGTGGCAACAACCAACCGTCTCAAGCACATCATAGTACATGCTCTTCCAATAGTAATGGGGTTGCAAGAACTCCAGCGTCTTTTTCAACCCTCCATGACCTACCTCCCTATGGGCATCCATAATGATTGCAGGCCTGGCAGAGGGTTTTGGAAAACTCAGCATCAATTCCCCCATCCACTTATATAATTCCTCATTGCGCAAGTATTTATTCTGTCTAAGCCCATCTAACACTTTGATCACGGGCAGCGGCTCATCATAATATTTGCCCACAATTATTTTTTCATACATTATGTCTGCCACATCTTCTGTAATGGTGACCATGAGTAATTGGGAAAGACAGTCTGCATTCTGATGCTTCACCCCTGGCTGATGCATGATCTCAAAATCATATGCTTGCAGCTTCAAAGCCCATCATGTGAGTCACCCTTCAGGTTCTTGCAGATTCTGTAGCCAGCGCAAAGAGGCATGATCCATTACCCTTCGAATTTCACCCCATGGAGGTAGACCCAGAATTGTTTATATGCATAGATTACCGCTAAACACTCCCACTCAGTCATGATGTATTTTTGTTCAGGGACAGTTAAACTGCAGCTGCAAAATATGAAATGGGGTGCTCCACACTGTCATTGTCTTTTTGGGATAACACAGCCCCTATAGCAGAAAGTAAAGCATCCATTTGCACAATAAACTCTTTTTCAAAATTGGGGTATTGTAAAACAGGCGCACTAGCCAATGCAGTTTGTAATACATCAAAAGCAGTTTGACATTAATCCGTCCAGTTGAAGGAAGCGTTTTTTTATTTAGCTCAAAGAGTGGAGCCCTAATACAGCTGAAGTTGGGAATAAACCACCAGTAGTAACTGATCATCCCCAAAAACACCTGGATATCCCACTTATTACTTGGATGAGTCATCTGGTGGATGGCTTCCACCTTGGCTGGCTGAAGACTAAGCCCTTTGGAATCTACCACAAAGCTGAGGTATTTCAACTGTTCCTTGAAAAAGTGATACTTTTGGAGCTTAATCTTGATATTAGCTTCAGCTAGGCGGCAGAATACTTGCTCCAGGTGTCCAAGTTGTTCCATGAATGTCCACAAAAATATGTTGATATTGTCAAGGTAGACAATAACGCAAGACAGCTTTAAGTCACCCAAAATAGTGTCCATAGCCTGATGGAATGTAGCCAGGGCATTGCAAAAACCCTGTGGCATACGTGTAGGCTGGAACAATCCCTTTGAGGTAATTATAGTGCACTTTCCTTGTTCCGCTGCTGGCAACTTGATCTTCCAGTACCCTGATATCAAGTCCATGGCTGAGAAACACTTGGCCCCACCTAACCAATCTAAATCATCATCAATTTGTGGAAGCGGATAAGAATTCTTTTCATAATGCTATTAAGCTTCCAATAATCGATTACTACCCAATTGGAGCCATCTTTATTTTTTACAATGAGCACCGGAGATGCCCAGGGACTCTTCAACAGTTCCAACATTCCCTGTTCCACCAATGTATCTATTTCTGCAGATACAACTTCTTCTGCTGCCTTTGAGCGTCAGATAGGTTATAACCTGATAGGGGGTGGTCCCCTGTGTCCACCCAATGCACAACCCTTGAGCGCAACCCAAGTTATGGTCATCAGTTGCAAAAATGCTGCAATATTTCTTGAACATATCCATCACCCTGTCCTTCTGATCCTCCATTAGACCAGTTAACGCCTCCCGCAGAAACACTGTCATTACACTGAAGATGGATTTTTGAGGCAAGCCAAGATCTTCCCAGAAACCAAAGTCATGTACCTGGTGGACCTCATCAATAGGAACCAGGTGTAGGTAAGCCACCACTTGGTGCTGCTGAACCTTCATCACCTCCTTTTGCAGATTTGCTACCAACACCTTCACTTCCCCCTGCCCTGGTAGCAATAATCCAGGAGCCACATGAGGTTTGAGCCACGATTGGTGATAAGGCCCCACAACCTCTCCATACAGACCTCCTGGAATATCAATTTTGAGCTCTGTTCCAATTATGGCCTGATGCCCAAAGGGATAGTTCAAGCATTCACAGCTTGTAGCGGAATCCCTTTGTACTTATAAATCTAGTTTTAAAGCATTCAGGTCTTCCACTTCATCTGTTGATATCTTACAGGAATCACACCATTGCTATAAGCAAGATTAATTTTCCCAGAGTGGATTGGGTCATCTGGGACTCCACTGGAAGTAAGATAGATAGGGATCTGTTGTCCCAGTATATTGATGGTTTTGTTCGCCATATTAACCACAGCCCTAAAGTGCCTCATAAATGCAGCCCTGATCAACATGTCATAATGGTCATTAGGCAGCACCACAGCTGGAGCGGATATGCCAGCTGGCCCAGACCTCAAAGGCAATGAGCTATATGCGCCTTCTGAAACAGTGCTCTGGGCCCCCGCAGTTCCACACACTACTCAGTGGTCCACATCTGGCTTTAGCGGAAGCTTAGCCACAGGTTTGGTGGATATTATATTGACAGAAGCGCCTGCATCAATGATCTCCTAAATTTTGGTATTCTGTACAAATATGTCACAGTAAGTGCATTCTGAATAAGAAGAAACCTTGGTGTTCGATACATAAACATTCAAGGGTGTTTGATTACCCAGAAAAGTGTACACACCAGACCCAACATGTGGATACTCTTGAGCAATCTTTTCTACAGAAACCGCCACATCCACCCCCTCCAAAGCTGCAACATATGCAAAGGTTTCACCACAAATCGTACCATTCCAATCAAGGATTTGCCAGGTGTACAGCTTATACACGTCTTGGTGGAGCCCCATGTCCACATTATTGAGATCTCTACCTCAGCTTGAGGCCAAAAGGTGGTAAGGGATTTTTTGGTATAGTAAATTCTCAGAGTGTGTCTCAGAGGTGAAACAGGGTGATTCATGACGTACATCAGGGATAATTAAAATTGAATTAGTGGAAGCAGAGTGTCCCACCTCTACTCCGCTCACCCTTTTCCATGTTCATATGGGACAATAGATACTGTATGGGCTCTTGGTTTGGCCCACAGCTAACCGCATAATGACCTGTTTGGCCACATGAAAAACAAGCGTTTGGGACTGGCACTCATCTTGGAATAACCCCAGAAGGTCTAGGTCTACTATTGAACCACAGTTTATTATGGGCCCAAGGATAAGCGGTTTGATCATAATAGGGACATAGAGGACCCACCCATGAGTTAAGTGGCTGAGGAGTGACCCACCAATTACCCCCATATTGGTGGGATTCTTCATTTAGCGGAATATCCGTGGCAGGTACAGGATCCTTCCAATCCACATTGGGAGCACTAAAAGTGGCAGATAAACAATGTAAATGATGGATGATTTTGAGTAACCCTGAATCCTCCTGAAGAGTGTATACCATAGCATTATGCAATTTGCGGTAGGGCTTGAGAGCTGCCATCATTGCTATGCCCACCTCCTCATCAGATAAGACATTGGCACCCAAAAACACATGAGCCTCATTAGTGAATTGCTCCACAAACTGTGTTGAAGACTTATTTTTTGGAAAATATGATGTTAAAAAGTCTGCCTTGCGTTGAGCCATTTTCACTTTGCCCCCAAACAGGTGAATTACAGTCTCCTTCACCTCTTGGTAAGCTATAGTACTGTCTTTAAGATAACAAGTAACTTGATCAGCACTTGAAACATCCAACACAGATAACAATAGTTTAGCTTTTTGTTGATCAGAAGCCCCTTCTATGGCAAACTCAAACTGCTTGAAAAACCCATGTATATTACCATCACGGTTAAATGAGGGCAGCCTGTGGTTTTAGATTTCTTTTTCCTTAATGACCTTATCTAATTTATACTCTGCACAGTCTAGCTGCTCCATCGTGCTGCTCAAAAGGTTGGTAAGTTGGTTGGCATGGTCACCTACCAGAAGCAGTTGGCGGAAGGCATGGTTGAGCTGCTCAGTAATATTCTTATTCTCCTGAAACAGCACTTTTTGCATCTGAAGTAAGGTATCCAAAGCAAGCTTCAGTTCCCCATAGTGAGTTATTTTAACCACCAGGGGTAGTACCCCATCAAAGCAAGCTGGTTGCACCATAAATACCATTGATGAAGTTGTAATTAGTTGATCAATGGGCCCCCTGTAGTGAGCACCACTGTTAACTTTTTGGCAGATATGGCCTATTTCTGTTGAACAAAAAGCACAGGGTTTAGCCCACTGAGCAATGGCCAAACAATATGGAGATCGTTGACCTCAATTAAATATAATAATTTTATATATAAAAATATGAGGCAATTGCCCCAATATCACTAGTATTTATTTTAATATGATCTTAACTGCAGACCCTCTCTGCATACATTCCCTACTTCTTCCTACTCACTTCTTCTTTTCTTCTAATAAAAACCTCCCTTCCTCTTTCTCTTTCTCACTCAACCTTTAACCCTTGGTATTTCTTGACATATTTGACACATTTTGCTTAGTAAATCTCAATTTGCTATCAATGTAGAATTTGTTCAACCCTTGAGGCTTCAACGGAATTTTCTCAAATACCAAACCCTAATTGATTTGATCAATTTACCTCACATTGCTCTAACCTATTACTCACCCTCAGAGCTTGCTTCACATCTAATTAATGAATCACTGAACACTAGCTTATTGTCCAGTCATATTGAAATCTCAACAGAGGTTGTCATGCTTTTCTTTGAATAAAGCTTAATTGGACATTATGCGTTTAATGTCTTTGGCCATACTATCTACTCAGAAATTTGCAGTTGATAATTGCATTCTGAGTTACCAAATCTCCTGAGTAATTTCAGTATTTCTGGCCTGCAATCTTGACACAACTGTCCAAATTTTTGAAAATTTCTTGTCATTCAAGGCACCATCCTCATCCCTATTTGGGATGACTAATTTTGCTACATGAGCTCCCCCCATTGTGATAAGATTCTGGGAGTAGGAGGTATCAGCTTTGGAGCCTTGGCAGCTGGTAATATAATCCAAGATTTCCATGTTGCTAGTTTCCATCTCATTGTCACTTTATCTTATGGATAATCTGCCAGGAATTAGTTATTTGAACCTATTTTGGAGAGTGTCACCAGTTTTTAGTGAGCACCAGTTGTGAAATTTTGAGAATAACTTGCTTGATATTTATTATCCTGCATGCTTAATTAGGATAAAGTTCCATAGATTGATCCTTGATATTGCCAGTGGCCTACAATATTATCACCATTTGGAAACTCACTAGGCATATTTGAATAGCCCTGAATCTTCTAATCAAATTTGAGCTTAATTTTCCCAATGTAATTGGATCTTCTTCTGAGGTAGGTTTTGATACAAGCTATGGAATTGGTATTTTCAGCTTGTCAACACTTCTCCAAGGTTAGGATTTGGATAAAGACCCAGAAAGAGATAAAATAAATATATCTTTTATTAAAAAGATATCTATTATATAATCAGTTATTAGGCCAGGTGCCAGTATTTATACCTCTAGGATATCTTCTGGCCACATTCAAGCATAAAATTTCAGCAGATATTTTACCACCTCAGTTTAGCACTTGAACTGATATGATTGAAACCTATTATTATATTTATTGGTGGCAAAATACTTTTAAAATTGGGAGGATTTCAGGGATAAAAATTATAATAAAAATATGCAAAATTATCTTAGGATCTGGATTTGAGTTTCATCATACTGCTGATGAAATGCACCTTCTGTGAAATTCTTGCATTGATTAAGGTAGATAATATACCCCTAATTGGGACATTGGCAGGCCTCTCTCTTGATAGCACTAGGTACTCCCTTTTGGGAAGTCCATGTGTAAGTGCTATTGTACCAATTATGCAGATTGACATACAAATTTTACCCTAGGGTAGAAAATTGATTACAATATCATTTGTCTGATTGTCCATGGGACTTTTAAATATTAACTTTGGGTCGATCCTGGACAATTTTATATATTAGTTATTGGATATTATTCTTTTTTTTAGTACTAGATGGTCCCAATTGGATATTGTTCTTTTATTGGGACCAATTGCTGATATTTGATGCAGAGATAATAGGCCATAATGTGCAAGCATATTTGGCCTGAGCTTATTGATAAAGTACTTGATTAAATTAAAGTTGAGATATTTATCCTGAGCAATGTAGTTGCAATAGGCTTTGAGGTGAGAGTTAAGGTATTAGCTAAAGCATTGGAAGGATAATTGGCCAATATGATGGTTGTTGAAAGGTTTATTTTTGAGTCAACCACCAGAATCTGATATACCATATGAACTATAATCTGGAAACTTTTAATGGGGTGCTATACTAATATACCTTCAGCAACATTAAATCTAATTGCACAGTGCAAAAATGAATAGGGGAGTAACAAAGGGTATTCAAGGAGAATTTAGAGTATATACCAAATCAAAACTCTCCTCCTGATAATCAGCTTTAATGGATCCTTTTACCATTTTAAACCCTTATAAGCCTTTAATATCTGTGAGAAGCAGATGAAAAACCTGCTTCCTACTTTAATAAAATACAATTTGTACAGATTAAATTATTTCCAGTTGATTATATTCCAGTTCTTTCTTTTCATATCTACTATGAGAAAAATAAAATATCTCTCTAAATGGCAGCTAACAATCGCTCGCGCCAAGGCAGTTAAATTTGATATTCGTGGATTGCACCAAATTACGTTCTATGAAAAGTCGGCGAATCCCTTGAGTCAACTGACAATATCCTATCTGCTACTGAGATGGAGCTGTGGAGCCGTTTTCCTCATCAATTCCTCGGCTAAATTTATGTGATTGGAAAGTTAAAAATAAGCGGTTTAAAATTCGTGGCTAGTTTTTTAAATCTGAAATTAAGTCAAACAATTCAGTAAAGCTGAGGTTGACAATTAGGTAATCAGTATTATATCGATTGGTTCGAATTCTACCTAATAAAACATATTCACTGACTGACATCGAACCTTCGAGTCTGATAAGTTCAATCAATTTAGGCGAGTGGGTGAGAATTGTCGATTATTATCAAATCTGAAACCTTTGAGTCTGATAGTTTCAATCTAATTGGGAGAGTGGGTGAGAATTGGTGAATAATATCGAATCTGAAATTATTGGGTCTAATAGGTCAATCTATTTGGGCGAGTGGGTGAGAATTGGTGAATAGTATCAAATAGTTCACCAAATTGCTCACTCGAAACTAAACAATCAGTGTTCAAGTTTTAAGTAAATTAAGTAAAGGTAGGATAATCAGCTCACCAGCCATGATGGCAACAGCGGAGCTGTTCAAGTGGCTCGAGAGTAGTGCTGGCACAACCTATAGGTCATGTCAGTGTGAGTTTATAAATAAACCTGAGCAACACCAGGTAAATTTTGCTTGTCTATAATATAAATTTAAATTAATCGATTTGAATCATCTGAAATCTATAGATACTGTAGTGAAGCATAGGTAACTCTATTAGTCTATCAATATATAAAAGAAGATATCCTGACTCATCAACACTGTGATTGGCTGGACCCTATTTTTATATCATTTTCATATCAGACTTCAAATTGCGGATCAGATACTACTAAGTTAGTTTCACACTTCAGATTTCAGATCAGTTTCAATAAAATAATTTGTTAGATTATAGCCTTATATCACTTCTGCATCAGTTCTGGATCGCGGATCAGCTGCTGTACAGTTGATACATTAGAACTTGGATAAATAATTGGCTAGTAGTTAGTTGATTTGATAGATTTTATTGGTTTTAGTCAAGTGGTTGGTGGGTTTTAGTTGATTTGATGGATTGAGATGGTTTTGATCAAGTGGCTTACGATTTTGGTTTGATATGTTTAATCTGTTTAGGCAGAGTGGGTTTTAAAGTAATCGAGGCAGGTCAACCTTTGGACAAATCTACCACACCGAGATTTTTTTATAGCCAGTACAGGTTTTGAACATGTGTTGAACAAAATCTGCACTAGAGTGAAGCAGGAAACAGTGGTTTTTAACACGTTCGTCACCATGTCATCCAAATACGGGTGATGGGTATGCTTCCGTGGGGGCCCATCACCCACATTTGGGTGACAGGGCGACGAATGGGTTAATGAACAGTTTAAGGTTTAGCATCGCTAATAGCAATTCCAAACATGACGCCTTAAATGAAATCGAAGTGGTAAAAAACCACCCAAAGCCACCATTGGAGCTCAGAAGGAGTATATAAGAAAAAGATGACAAAATGAAGTTCTAGCTGCTTGGGTAGAGGTTTAGATTAGATACAAAATAAAAATATTAAGAGTTCACCTTATACTATACTTTTATTTAATTTATATTTATGATAAGATATTATTTAAATTACAGTCTATTATAGTATTCTTTAAAACAGTACAAACACATTTGTGGTGATTTTGGACAAATGGGACAATAGGATATAATTTCTTAATATTTTTTCTCGCTTCCTGGCATTTGATAATTTGACAAGTCACATTTGGGCTCCATGAGAAACTCAACTGAATCACGCTGGGCGACGAAAGTGTTATTTGATCTAATAGATCAAAAGGTTTCGCTATGCAGTTTAGTAACTATTTTGACAAGTTAATAAGTTTAACTACTTCCTACTTATCAGTAAGCACCTCCTATCTCAAATAAATAAACTAACATTAGATTTTAATAATAAAACAAGTGTTTATATGTGTACGATACCCAGCAAAAACATGGCATGTAGAGCTTTAAATTTTTGAACATGGGTGGATGGGAGGGGGTCCATGTGCACCTTAAAGCCTGATATATTATTTTTGTAATAGAAGAAAATGATTTATATGTAAAAAGTAAGAATTATATATGTTTTAAAGGTAATCAGTATATTATTACGGCTGAACAGTCAGATATTTGGTAATTTGATAGTTTCGATGGGTTTGATATGTGGCGGCTTCCCCTTTGGGTTGGGCACCACTAGTGCTAAAAAGGTAGTTTCGATGGGTTTGCCAAGCTGTTGGTGGCTTTAGGTTGATTTGATAGGTTCAATTAGTTTTGGGTTAAGTAGTTGTTGGGTTTATCTATATATATTAATACGTGAAAAGAAAACTTTGTGTCCCTTTTTAAGCATATTGCGCGCACGTAGGAGTATGAGATTTGGCACAGTTAAAGTTTATATGGAGAAGGAGTGCAAAAAGCTAAAATTTATATATGCATGTTACAAATACATCAAATTAAATAATTTATTTAATTCAATAGCTTTATAGGTTTTGATAACTGGTTGGCAGTCTAGGACTGGTTTATAAGTTCAACAATTGGTTTTTGCTGAGTGGTGGTTCATTTTTTGGTTGCTTTGATGGGCTCAATATTTTCAGGTAAGTGATTGATGGCTTAGTTAATTTGGCAGGCTTAATTAATTTAGGCTAAGTGGTTGGAGGTTGGAATATTCAATAGGTTTAATGGTTACTGAACTTATTGATAGCTATCTACCAATATAAAAACTAAAATAATTAATCATCTGGTAAGTTATAAACACCATAGCGAAGCTCGGGTATCTGGATGATAGTCTACTTAATAAAACACATTTACTGATGCACTGACGTACTGACTGACATCTGAAACCTTCAAATCTGATAGGTTCAATCTATTTTGGTGAGCGAGTGAGAATTGGCAAAGTATTGTCCCATAATTCACCAAATTGCTCACTTGAAACAAATAAAAATCAGTATTAGAATTTTAAGTAGATTAAGTAAAGCTAGGATAATCAGCTCATCAGCCACGAGGGCAACAGCAAAGCTGTTAGTCCGAGTGGCTCGAGAGCAGTGCTGGCACAGCCTTTATGCTGTCAGTGTGAGCTTATAAATAAACCCGAGCAATGCCGGGTAACTCCACTAGTACTATATAAAAGTGATATAAAAAATTTAAAATATAAAAATGAGCCATATATATTGTGATCTTGATACTACCTGATTTTAGCTTTATTAATAGTGCTCTATCTTGTCAAATATCTTCTAGTGATAATGGTACTGCAACAAAGCAATGGTAATACTGCTAGTACTTTTATACAGATAAAGTCATAATATTATTTTTTGTTAGAGCTATAATACAATTCTCAATACAAGATAGAAAGATACCAATTGCAGTAAAGTTATATAAAACCTTATTAGCATTTATAAAAACTATAAAAACAGTTTTAAATAATTGTAAAATGAATAAGTTTGAGGGTAAAGCCTTAATATACACATATCAACAAAAATTACTGCAATATGAAAGAATATATCGACTATCTAATTGTAAAGTTTGTGGGTTTAAGTATTTATCAGTTATATTTATTTACAAAACTAGCACAAAATTATATCTTCATTTATTCGAGGTACGCCGACCAGGGAACGGACATTACTGAAATCGCAAAAATTAAAACCTGATCAAAACGAATGGAAAGATAAAATTAAACTGCAAACCAGGTGGGTAGCGGAAACTGCTAACCCACCATGGCTGAGGGTGAGGGGGGCCAGGCAGTTTGTCCTCAGACAAATCCACTGTGGCCATGTCATTTTGGTTGAGAAATGGACCCAAGCGGAGAGCCAGGGCGTTGGGGCATCTGCATAGTGGGGGTGAAGGTCATTGTAGTATGAGTTTTCAACCTCTTCATCAAGCTGAGCATGGTATATTGCTTCAACAAATTCTACAATATGAAATTCAGCTTGAATGTGGGCTTCAGGGAGTTTAGCAAAATCAGTGATACTCTTATGGGTAAATTTAGCAGATAGGTTAAATTCTGCTAGTTTAGTGACATACATGATAGTGGCTTCAGCATTGTCAAACAACTTTGAGATGTCGCTGCAGGGAGATTCGGGGAAATCAGGGGGAAGTAGAGTGTGGTCAGCCCTTCATAGAGTTTAGCCACTGCTTTGTGTAGGTTTGAGTAATAGGGAGAGGCCACCGCAGCTAAGGTGAGCTGGTGGTTGCTTTGGTAGGGGGCAGCATTGGGTAGTGGAGTAAAACGTTTGGGAGGTGGGTTATCATCAAAACCAGGAAGGAAAAATTCAGCCTGACCATAATCGAACTGGCTGAGAGGTTGACCTGTTTGTTCACTCATGATAACTTTACCTGATTCATCAATTTCGGCCAGTAGGTCCCACGAACTTTGGTTCACAAAAATAGCGGATGAAGAATTGGGGTGGGTAAGAGTCGACTGGGCAACTTGGGAGCGAATGGTGGTCCAAGCCTGACTCTGATTGGTGGGGGCAGATTTGGGTGGGTGAATGTGGGTAGTCGATTTGGTGGGGGCTGATTTTTCACTCTGGCCCATCGAATTAGAATGTTGGGTGGGAGGGGGCAGCAAAATGCCCTATTTGGGACCCACTGAATGTGGCTCCAGACCCACATCAGAGGAAGTGGCTCGGGGGCAGGATTTTTGGAATGGTCGAGTCCCAAACAGAGGAGACAAATTTGGTGACCGTTATCCACCCGAGCCCAAAAAAAGTGCTCAGGCGCTGCTGCAATATGAGCATGGGGGGAATTTGTTGGGCAATGGCAGGGTGGTGGGGGATTATGGTGGCAGTGGCACGAGGTGCAGCAAGGCGCTCTGCACCAGAAGGAACAGCGAAGACAAGGTTGGGTTGTGTCCCATAAGCCATAAGCCCTGCCACCAACTGTTCATATAAAATTTGGGGTGGGAGGTGGGAGGGAAGATTCGCAAATGACACCACCATTGTGGTGTCTGTTGGAAGGCAAGTTTAGGTGGTAGGAATGGGGGTGTTTTTGTATATTAGGGGGGTGGAGGCTGCTGCTGCAGCATCCTCCTCCGTTTGAAAGCCAATATCAAAATAGCCCTTAAAAGGGCGGAAATCGATGAAACCAGCCGGTGCAAACGCAGCGGTGGCCACTTCGATTATTGCCTTGTCGGCATACGGGAATAAATGCCCGTATTCGACATGGAGGCAAAATCAGATGTTGGATCTGGGTAGGGCGAGAGGGGTGGATGCGTGCCAGATAGAGCGTTAAGTCCCGTGGGGGATAAAACGGCCAGTAGAGTTTGGCGGACTGTTTGAGCCTGTCCGAATTCGTTTTCCTGCAGGGCGGAAAATGCTGGGAGGTGGAGCACTGCTGCCCCACGCTGGAGCAGCAGGCAGTGGATCTGAGGACATTAACTGGAAAACGGACGTGGGCAGACGGCGGTTGTAAATTAAACTCTTGTTTTTTTATAAATTTGCTCAAAAGTGAGTTCGAGCAGAAAGAAAACCTTTTTAGCACAAAATTATATATCTAATATATAATTGATATCTAGATTCTCCAGTAAAAAATTGCTATAAAATGGCAGTTGAAATTGTCTAACAGCTCATTACTAGCAGTTTATATATAAGAAAAACAACCGTCTTTTAAACAAAATTAAACATACTATGGCTTTTAAGATGAATTCAAAGAAATGGTAGAAATTATTTTTTATTAAAAAATATCCGCTACAAGGTATAAAGCAGCAAAAAATTTAATTGTAATGTTTGGTATAAGTTTTTGTAAATTAACTCAACTAACAATTTTTATCACCATTTAATTTCACATTTAATTTGTGATAAAAAGAATAACGTTTAGCAAAATCACAGATATTTAAAAATATCATGGCCAAAGTTATACACTATCAAAACATTTTTATCGGATCTAGTACTAAAAAAAAAAACATTTTTATCGGGAAAAAAATCCCACGATTATTTATACATAAATTATTTATTATTTCCAAGCTTATTTTTCACAATTTCTATTATAAGTTTCCCAATTTTAATATGCGTCTGTATGCTCTCTATAATGTTTTTTTATTTTTAGCAAAATCTAACAAGTTAATGAAAAGCAGTGTAGAAACTAAAATTAAAAAAGCGCAAGAAAAATTGAGCAAATATACTTTGATTTTTCGCTTGATTATAGAATTTTTATACAAAATTTAAAAAAATTACTTTACTTTTTAAGAGCATCAGCACGAGAAGCAATATACTTAATAGCTCCAGTCACTGTCTTAACATTATCTGCATCATGATCAGGAATCTCGAAAGAAAATTCTTCTTCAATAGCCATGACTACTTCAACGGTATCTAGCGAATCTAGCTTAAGATCATATGAGAAGTGAACAGCTTCTGTGATATAAGTTTTCAAATAAACATTTCAGCGCTAAAAATTTAAGCAAAAAACATTAAAAATTTAAATCTCATTTGCTTCTGTAAAAAAAATAAAATATCCTTCGCGGTTTTTAAAAAGTTTACTTTCGACTTATCGACTTTCCCATAGTTCTTCAAAACTTCGAAAATTCTCTGAAAAATGATTTCCTTTGGAATAGAATTTGGAGTAGCCCTAGTTTCTTGCTCGTGATAAACATCTGAGGAAGAAATACGGCGGATAGGAAGTATATTATACCTCAACGAGGAAATTAAGGGTTTGCCTAGCTACTTAAAACACATTCACTGACTGACGTACTGACTGACTGAAATCTGAAACCTTCGAGTCTGATAGGTTCAATCTATTTGGGCGAGTGGGTGATAATTGACAATTATTAGCTAATGATTCACCAAATTGCTCCGGAAACTGATCAAGTCTGATAGGTTCAATTAATTTGGGCGAGTGGATGATAATTGGCGAATATTATTGAATAATTCACCAAATTGCTCACCCAAAACTAACCAAAAATCAGTGTTAGAGTTTTACATAGAATAAGTAATTAGGATAATCAGCTCACCAGCCACGAGGGCAAAAGCGAAGCTGTTAGTCCGAGTGGCTCAAGAGTAGCGCTGGCACAGCCTATAGACTGATAGTGTGAGCTTACATCTGATAAACTTTAAATACAGTAGCGAAGCACAGGTATCTGGATGCTTTGTTTATATAATTTTAAAAAACCTGCCTGATTTGGTTCACCTAATTAATAAAATACTTTTGGCAAGTTAAGTAGAAGTAGGGAGGTTAGCCTGGCAGGTAAAACTGCTTCCATCCTAGTGCAGGTTTCGAGTTCGAAACCTGTACTGGCTAGAAAAATTCTCGGTGTGGTATATTTGTCCTAAGGTTGACCCACCTCGAATAATTTTTTAAGTTAAGTAGAAGTAGATTGGTAGTTGGAAGATATGTCACATACACAATGATTTTAAATATAGAGAGACTAGGTGACCCATGCAAATACTTTGCATCACTTCAAATATTAGGATTCCTTATACAACTATCCTATGGATAGTACTTAATCAATAAAAATAGATTATTGCAAATAACAAATGATGAAAAACTGGCAAAAACATAATGAAAATAAAATTTAATTTTTTAATTAATAAACTAATTTTGAAGTTGTAAAAAAATTATTAATAAAAGGGGAGGATACCCCAGTGGTAGAGTATGGACCCTCTACCGCTGCCTCCCCGAGTTCGATCCCGGTAGTGAACTTTGGGTAGGGGACAATTATGACTGTGTTGGCGTTGCGCACCAATGCCCCGAACCGAGATATCGAATAGCAAAGGCGGTCCATGGAGTTCCTGGCCTATCATACGCCGCGCATGGAGGTTTTCCGGGTTTTATCCTCCTTTCCCATTTTCTTCACTTCCCCTCATCGGTGCGGTATCGTCCCCAGGTCGGCCCACCTCGAATAAAATTAAAAAAAATTAGTAATATATAAATATTGTGACAAATATTTTAAGATAAAAATTTATTTTTTTAATTTAAATACAATAAATGTTTTTTATATTATTTGTATAATTACTATTTTTTTATCAAAAAACTTACTGATTTTTTTATTAAAAAACTTGATAATTTTTTTATCAAAAAGCTTACTAATTTTTATATCAAAAATTATGACAACAAATGCTTGCTACCTCAGTATTATTGAGGTTAGAATAATGCTCCACTGATGGGACCATCTAGTACTAAAAAAAATAATGCTCCACTGCTTTTACAAATGCTGTATTACTTGTTTTGATTTGATTGACACGTTGTTCATATGTTGTTTATATGTTTATACATTTATTTTTTAATTTTATTCGAGGTAGGCCGACCTGGGGACGATACCGCACCGATTAGGGAAGTGAAGAAAATGGGAAAGGAGGATAAAGCCCGGAAAACCTCCATGCGCGGCGTATGATAGGCCAGGAACTCCATGGACCGCCTTTGCTATTCGCTATCTCGGTTCGGGGCATTGGCGCGCAAAACCAACACAGTCAAAATCGTCCCCTACCCAAAGTCCATTACCGGGATTGAACTCGGGAGGTAGTGGTAGAGGGTCCTTTATACATTTATTTTATTCTATTCTATTCGGAGACTTCAGTGCCACCACGCCACTTTATATATGTAAGTTTTTGAATGAAATTTTTAAAATATAACTTTTAAAATGTAATTTTTTTGACAAGAATATTAATTTTAGGATATTTACTTATTTTTCATCATTAGAGGAAAAAAGGATCTTCAAAATGGCATATAAAACATTAATTCTAATACAGTGTTAAGGGAGATATTTCATACCGACAAAAAATATCTTTGAGAAATAATATAGATTCAAACACCTGACCTTTATAAAATTTAAGTAGAACCAAACGCCGAGACGATTATGCTTGAGGAGATAATTGTAAAATCAATTGTTTTTGATTCATTTTGATTAGCTGACTTGCTAATTAGCTAAATGACTACTAACCACTTAACAAAACCATTTAAAATATCGAATCAAATGAATACCAAACTGCTTAGCCATAACAATATAGCGAATATCATCGAAAACATATAGGGGTTTCACTTGTTACATATAAAACTTTTTATTTTACTATGAAAAAAATATTTTATTTATTTTTCTTCATTATAGGGAAAAATAATCTTCAAAATGGTGTATCAAAGATTAATTTTGATACAGTTTAAGGGAGATATTTCATACCGACAAAAAAACACCTTTGAGAAATAATATATAGAGATAGATGTTTTGGGGTAGCAGTTTGGTGTTATTTGATTAATTCGATAGGTTTATTTTGTTTGGCCGAGTGGTTGATGGCTTTTGGTCGAATCGATAGGGCACAGTTTAGCTTTGAGGGGTGATTAGTTATTGGCTGATTTGATAAGTTCATTTAGGTTTAGCTGAGTCGTTGGTGGTTTTTGGTTGATTCGATTGAGCAATTAGATTTGGCTGAGTGGTTATTCTTTATCTATAATTAAAATCTAAATTGATAAATTTGAATATCTGAAATTCTATAGACACCATAGTGAAGCACGGGTAATGAAAGCTAGTAAAAACTAAAATAAGTTAGAATCATTTGATAAGTTGTAAGCCGGTGTAGTGCACACCTGTAAACACAAGCTATGGTGGGGTAAAAATACTGTAACAGGTTCAAGACCTGTTATAGCTAGGACAAACATAATTTCCTCTATCCTTCTTACCATTATTCAATTAATGATATAGAGTTAAAAGAATTGAAAAAAATCTGGAAAGTTATAAGCACTGTAGCGGAGTATGGGTATACTACTAGTGATAAATAAAGTCAAAATAACCTAGATTTTATTGGGTTTTGCCTAGTTTGATAGCATCGATAAGTTCTTTGAAGGCATAGAAGGAGCCGACGAATAGACCAAATATCCCAAACAGTAGGATGATGATAGAAGTGAGATGGGCAAAGATGGAGCGGTTACGGCTACCAAACAGCTTATAGTGGCAAGCAACTGGGATGATAAAGATGATGATAGAGTTGGATACTGCACCAAACACTGCCATGAGGGGTTTAAAGTATGGGATATACATGGCAGTCAGGGTTAGGGCCACTGCAATCGCTCCACGGAAGCATATGCGTGCTAGGAACTGCTTTTGGGGGTGCATGGCTTCAAAGTTTAATACTCGCTCTTGTTCCAGTGAGAATGAACACAGATAGATGGGTGCAGCAAGCAGGACATGGATGGTGATTAGAACCATACCAAGAGCAGAGCCTATATTCTTTCCCATGCTCTTGAACACAGGGGCTATGACAGCTTGACCATAGTAAAGATAGCCAGAGATAGCCATGAGCATGTACATGCTAGTGATAGCAACAATAGCCAATACAAGGGTTCTGTTCCATGCCTTGGGATTATGCATAGTGCCCTCCACATGAGGAAACACGACTGTGCCACCATATGAGAAGGCGACAGTAGCGAAAGCGGTGGGGAAGCCTATAGCAATAAAATCTTGGTGGATGGGACTAGTAGTAGAGTTTGCGTAGGTAAAGCCACCCTGGATAGCAACACAGAGTACACTTACAAGGGTGGTAAAGGCACCAAAAACACCCAAGAGTGTCACTTCCTTTAAGGTCTTCAGCATTGCAAATGGCACCCCAACAATAATTCCTGATATCCCAATCCAAAACTTAGGGCTGAGATTTATAGAGGGAGCATAGCTGGTGAGCATCTCATGGGTGTGCAGCCCACTAAGAAGGATATAGATACAGCCACTGGATAAGGAAATGGAGTAGTGAAAGAACTTGGTAAAATTACGTGCAACCCTCCCAAATGCTACCTCAGCAATATCAGGAAACTCTTCTAACCTTGATCCTTCCTTGTAGTACAGACACTCAATCAACAAGATGGAGGTAACAATGGATACACCTGCTGTTACCACAAAGAGTGTAAGTGCCCACCATCCACCATCAGCCAAGACTTTGGGTAGGGCTAGCACACCCGTGCCTGCGACAACACAGACGATGTTGAAGAAAGCGGCAAAACTGGATCCTGTGCGGTGAGCACCGTGCTCCTCCTCTACAATAACAAGCTTATCATCAGCCATTGCAAAAAGAAACTTTACCATCCTCCCCATTAAATATAGCACTGGGTTTAGGTCTTCGATACTCAAACTCGAATTTACACCTGATCATATGATTTGAAATCCAAAGGTTCATATTTTATTCAGTGGATAAAATTTCAAAAGTAAATATTCGAGCCTCACCTGAAGTTTTACTGATAAGATTGAATTTATCACCCTGTTTGAGTTGGATATTTCATCGATAATATAAATTTACAATAATCACTTTGGAACTGTTAAAAAATAGCTACAATTTTGAAACCTAATTTCAGGCTAAATTAAATTTTATTGAGGTGCAGTTCAATATTTTATCCAGTAGAAATATAAATTTGAACGATAAATATAATCTCAGGCAACCAAAAATCTGATTCATTTTGAACTCTCAAAGCTAAAAGGTTACCTTATGATATAGCAAATAGACAATCCATTAGGGATTGATATTTTGGTTAGCAAGGATCTCCACTAAAATCCATCCATTAATTCATAATCAATTGTGTGAATCCAAAAATTAGATCTAGATTAGTGTATACTACTTCAGTCTATGACTTTGTAATAGTTTAAGTAGGTCAATAAGTATTTATATTATTAAAATAGGATATCTTTCTTTATTTGGATAGAGTTGAACTAAAATTTATTGCTTTTTCTGAAATCTTAGTAGGTTTATTTAAATTAATACTAGAAAATATTAAGAAGGTGTTTAGCTTAGTGGGTAGAACTTCCTGCTATTATCTAATATCTATAGGTTCAACCCCTGCACATGGTTAAAATTTATTAGTATATATTTGTCCCAAGGTTGATATACCTTGAATAATTAAAAATAACTGGATATAATCTATTAATCTACAAGTGCTACAGAATTAGTTCCAAATTAGAGAAATACCTCTTAAGGGTAGTTGGAATAATAAATATCTATCAATTGGATTCAAATATTTCTCTGAAGATATAACTACTAGATCATGATGACTAATAAAATATCATATGGGCTTTGTTTCAAAATTTAACCACCCTTCTGATGAAGCTACTTAAAAAACTGAGGTATCAGACTAAAGAGCTCATGTCTTAACTTATACCCACATTAAAAGTTTATCTGAAGCTAATATCCAAAATAGATAATCAATTAAAAGGAATCCTAGTTATTAAATGAGTCAATCTGAAGCCATATGATATAAATAGAACTAAGTTTAAAGATGAGTCATGGTGACTAATTAGATGATGCAGACCTATTAAATCCTTACAAATCTGGATTTCCTCTTTTACTGTTCTTAAAAGTGCTTGAGCCAAAGCAGCCAACTTTAATTTTTATTCAATAGTGCATGGCCTAAGACAATATACTCGAGGATAGTGATTTATTTAATGGCCCTATATTTTGATAGTAGATCCAGAAATGTATCTATAATTTGACTCAGGTTCTAAAAATAAATTCTAATATTTTCTTTAATGAGAGAGCTAAAAGATAATTCAAAATATATAATACAGGGACCGTTAGAATGACCCGAGTTCCATCTTAATATATATAAAAATCATTTTATATATGTATGTATGTGGAAGACATATTATCTCTTGAACGAATGAATCAAAAATCACCAAACTTGGCACAAATACTTTATAGATTTAGGGAACGGTCGTAGGCTATTTTTCAAAAAAAATAAAATTTAATAAAAGTTATATATAAGATTGAAAAAAGTATAAGATTCTAATAACAATCGTATACGATTTCGGATGAGCGTTTTAGTTTTATTTGTTTAATTCGATAGGTTCATAGGTTTTAATAAGCGGTTTATAGTTTTTGGTTGATTTAAAAGTTCAAAAATTGGTTTTGGCTGAGTGGGTAGTTGGTGGATCTAGGTTAATTTGATGAGCTCAATAGTTTCAGGTAAGTGATGGATGGATTAGTAAATTCGATAGTTCAATTGATTTTACTAAGTGATTGGTGTTTTTTTGGTTGATTCGATGGGCTCAATGGTTTCAGGTAAATGGTTGACGTTTTAGTTAATTCGATAGGTTCAATTAGTTTTGGCTGAGTGGTTGGTGGTTTTATAATGATTCGATAGAATTTGATTTTTAATTTTATCAATGACCATCTAACAATATAAAAAACATACATACAGGTCGAATTGAGAACTTTTTCCATTTTCAAAGTCGATTAAAAAGAATTGATTAGGAGCATCTGGTAAACTTTATACCCACACTAAATCTGGGTAAAGCTGGGTATCAATGAGTATAGGCTAAAGTTTTCTTTACAAAAATATCATTTTTTTATTTGTTTATAAGTATAGATTAGCTCAGAACAAATAAACTAAAAATCAACAAATTTGCACAAATACTTTATAAAGTTTTGGAATCTTTATATGTTTTATAATAAAATTATAATTATAATAATTTTATTTGTTCTATATAAGATCTAAAGAATATATATTTCTAATAGTAATTATATATCAATCTGGCTTAGCATTTTAATATTCATTTAATTTGAAAGTTTTATAGGTTTTGATAAGCAGTTGGTAGTTTTTGGCTATTTTATAAGTTCAACAATTTGTTTTCACTGGGTAGTGGCTGGTATTTTTTAGTTGATATGATGGGCTCAATGGTTTCAGGTAAGTGATTGATGGTTTAGTTAATTCACCAGGCTTAATTATTTTTTAGCTAAGTGGTTGGAGATTGGAATGTTAATAGTTTAATGGTTTTCTGAATTATTGATGGCTATCTACCAATATAAAATAAAATAATTAATTAATTAAAATTACCTGGTAAATTATATACCCAAGCAAAGCTGGGTTACTTGGCTAGTATATATATATATTAGTAAATTGTCAAGTTTTTTTTCTGGTCCATATATATTAATATAAACTATTTATATACATTACATTAGTTTTTATAAAAGTTATCTCTAGTACTTTATAAACTACAAAATCAAACTGTCTATTCCTATACAGTATATACACTAGATAAAATCTAGTATAATTTTTAATAGTAGGTAGAGTATTTTTATAAGAAAGTTTTAACATAAAGTTTAAAATATATAATATGATATTAGAAAATAAGTTAAAAAAGAATTTTTATTATATAGAAATATGATATAACAAAGAAGATTTATTACTTATTTAACTAATATGTGAGTTTGCCCAATGATTGGCTAGAATTATAGTAAGTAGATATAGCATTCTTACCACAGTGCCTAAATCTCAGATTTATAAAGTAAATTTTGTCAGTTTGACCCTAACGTTATACAGTTTATATTTTCATATTATTTATGGTATGTTATTTATTTTTTATTCTTTAAGTCTAATATTCAAATTTTAGATATGGTTGTGTTTAGTTTTATTATAGTACCCAGTATAAGTTAATTACTTAAATAAATCTTATATAAATTGATATAGAGATGATGATATTATAGTTTGCTATGTATTAAATCAAATTATGTTCATGAATAAATGAATTCTCATATTTGTAAATTCTAGTGTTATACTTTTTATACTTTTAACACATTCAAGAATTTTTAAATTTAAAACTAAGCTAATTATTAAGAGTATATATCTAAGTTGATTAAAAGAAATATTAAGAAGTCTTAAATTAATTATATATGTAAAAGGCATTATACAAGTATCAGACTTTAATTATAGAAACATTAGATTTTTTAAGAGTTAAAAGTTTGTTCTTGTAAACTTCAGTTAGTGGGTCCTATATTAAAACAAAAGCTAGCTATATGATTGGTTAGGAGTTATTTCCCTTTTTACTATTGATAATTAAGACTTTTTAAAAATTCACAATAAGGTTAGAAAGTTTAAAAGCTTATTTTAAAGTAATAAGTTTAGAAATATATTATTAAATAACTACTCTTGCAAAGTCTGGTAAATTTTGATATAGATGATAAATTAGCATCAGTACTGTAAGGTTTGAGATTAGTAATAAAATGTAATGGTTACTTGATAACAACTGTGGAGACACCATACATGCTCCCAAGCAGTGCTCAGAAGCCCCTTGGTGCTCCCTTGAAATGACCTGCATTTCAGCCTTTGGGTCAAGTATGAGAACCTCTTCCTCTATGTGAGAGTGGCCATCATTGAGATGGCTACAGCAGTTTACAAATCTGCCATATTTATAGAGTTTTACCCCTTTAAAGGGTACTTTGATCTTAGCTACCCATGTGAAGTCCACACCATGGTGGCAGCACAGCTGCCTTTAATTTATAAAAATAATCCTATTCCAACCATCCAAATTTGCTTGCTGGATGAGGCCACACTGGTGGTCCAGTTCACCATCTTGCCCTCCCATCTCTCCCCTAAATGCCTCCTCCATGAGCTCATGGAGGGCTTGGCTGCCTATGGTGCTGACCTATGCTTCAGTTTGTGGTTCCAAACGGCACTGATCATCTCACTGGGCCTCACACATACATGATAATCTGCCCCTTCTATTGCAACGCCCACCTCATGATACCCAACATTCTGTGATCAGATCAACCCCTGATTGTCTCTTCTAGCATTAAAACAGCTGCGCCATTTATCCCTTGTGCTTTGCTCTTGACCACTCAAATCACAAGTACCCACAGTTTACTGCTAAAGCCACTTCTGCCACTACTCCCCCTAGAGTCCCTTCACAACTGAATTTAGTAAATTTTTGAATGAGGATTAATTCTCCCCTTACCCTTATCTGCTAAGAGCGCTGCTCCCACCACTCTACTATAAAAAAATTTTAAATGCTAGAACTATTCCTGAGCAGATGATGGCTTATGTACTGGCAGATATGCATGGTCTACTGTGCACAGCCAATCAGCATCCTCCACTCAACCAACTTCTGTCACTGGCCCAGAGCTGGCAGTATCTGTAACAATCAAAGATGTTCCAGTTTTTGACCACCATCTTGCCTTAGGATCATCAGATCCAAAATCAGCGCTAAAAGATTGAATAATATGAGGTTCCTTCAAGGTAAGAGTTTTGAGTCCACATACTCACTAAATTTAACCTCAGATTTAGAGAAAATTGAAGATGAGAAAAGATGACACAGGTGAGTGAAGATTTTAGCCCCAAAATTAGCCTTGTATTATTTATTAAAAAATAAACATGCTGAAAAATTCAATCCCAATAACATAGAGCACCACAAATGACACAAGTAAAAACAAAGACTATTTGGTGGATCAGTTTGACACCAAATTGCAACTTTTTGTTATGAATAAAAAATAGGTTTGCCATGGAATACCAGGTAAGACAAGGCAAGAGTGGCCCCAAGGCCAACAGAGAGACCGCACAAGGGTGGGAATTGAGAAAGAATTCTGAATTAAGTTCAGAATTATGTGGGCCTAACCTTAAAAGGTCACCCTTATAAGGAGCATCTCCCACATTATTCTTTTTTTTAGTACTAGATGGTCTCCCACATTATTCTTTATGCCCATAAGAGAATAAATAATAGCTCAAGAGGGCACAGCCTAGAGATGAGCCTGCATGAACTGCAAAAAACCAAAAAAGCGTTTTGACTCAAGCTTTAAATTTTCAAATCTCAAGTTAAAAAATGAACAGTTCAACCTGATTGTTACATCACCCCTCACTAAGAAGGAGCCCCTCACAAGAAGGTTCCTCATAGCTAAAGGCAACCACCACAAGGGCTTCCAAGGTAAAAACAGAGCCAAAACCAGACTGCAAAAGCCAGTTCACCCAGAGAGGGGAAACATGCCCAATGTGTGGTTGAGCAGCTATCTCACACAGAGTGGGCTGACTGTGGAGTGAGGGGCTCTGCTAGGTCAGGTCCCTTGGTGCCAGTCAGATCCCTGATGAGGGGGAAGTCCCAAAAGGATTTTGGACTGATGATCTCTTCAGATCTAGGTTGGCCATAAGTTACCAGCTCCCCCAATGCTGGTTACCTGACAACTAGAACCTGAAGTGACCACTGAGGTCAGGCCAAACTGGGGATCTGGTGGCATGCTAAAAGCACACTGAGTTTAGAATAATGTAATGGATAAAAACGTTCTAGTTTTTGATCACCATATTGCCTTAGGATTGGCAGATGGATGCTAAAAGATTGTCTGATATGAGGTTCCCTCAAGGTAAGTGTTTCATCATACTCACCAATTCAAACTCAGAACTAATGAAATTTGAAAATGAGAAAGATGTACACAGGTAAGTGAGGATTTGACCCTCAAAATTAGACTCGTTTTATTTATTTTTGAAATAAACATGTGGACAAATTTAACCCTAATAGTATAATGACAGCAAAAATCACATAGAAAAAACCCATAATTGTATTGGCAACTGACTCTGAAAAGCAAACATATTTTTGTTAAGGCACAAAAACTAGGTTTACCATGGGATACCAGATAAGACAAGGCAAGGGTGGCCCTGAGGCCACCAGAAAGACCCACATGAGGACAGGAAGCGGAAAAGAGAATTTTTTACTGAGTTCAGAATTATGTGGGCCTGACCTTAAAATGTCACCCTTCTGGGGAGCCCCTCTCACACTATTCTTTACACACCTAAGAGCATAAAGAATAGCTCAGGAGGGGCACAGCCCAGCGCCATGCTCCACATGAACTGCAAAATCCCAAAATAGAGTTTTGCCTTGAGATTCAGATTTCTGAACTTAAAGTTAAAATGTAGCAATCAACTTAATCTAATTGTTACAGTATCAAAGCCTTTTTGATGCCCTCAATTAGATTGATGATAATGAATGTGCCTATGGATTTAAACCTGACTTTGACTGATCATAATTTTTCACACAACCCCCTAGTTTAACTCTTATTGCCATTTACATCCTTTCAATAGTTTCCCAGTTTACAAATATATTTATTAAAAAGCTATTAATGCAGCTGCTGCCCCACCAACTCCTTTTTTACCAAGCTCTCCATATGGCAATTGCGCCACTTTGTGAGGGTTTTCCTATATCTAACTTCCCTATAGATTTCCCTGAGGATGTCAAATTCATTATTAAAGAACTAGCATTTGCAGCTGGCCACACATGCATTGATGCAGTGAGATCTTCACTTTATGACCCCAACTACCTTCAAACCTTTCAACACATTATTTTGTCACTTGTGTGCTCAAACTTAATACTTTTGCCAAATACCAACTTACCCAGTATGTCAAGATGATGCACACCGCTGAACTCATTGGTGAGGAGAAACCTCACTTCTTTCTACTTCTACCCCATACCTCTGATACTCCAACCCTCTTTTTGTTTGCCTTTTCCCACTGCCTAAAGAAACTGATAATCAGCATGCCAACCTCAGTTTGCTTAATTTTAGAGGCCAACTTGCTTCTCAAAGATCTAATCTGCATAGTTTAGGCACCAGACAACCTTCACTAACATTTCAATTGCTCTCTTTAAGAAAAGCCTCTTCAGATGATACCCTTTGGTGCATCAATCGCTCAGTTAACTTTTTTGCACATATAAAAAACCCCTTAGCACTCTTGGACATTCTTGACATACATTGTCTTTTGTGACTCAATGGTAACATTTCCAACCTCTTCTTTGGCATTATTAGCTTCAAAGTACCCTCAATAGAATGTTTTCTTTCAAACAGATTAATCCCATATTGGTTACTGACAATTACCAACTTGATACAACACAAGTTCAAACAAAAAGGATAAACTTAAGATTCTCTAGAAAGTTTTTAATATAATAAAAGATGTAATAATATACTTCAGCAGAAATTCAGTATATGAAATAAATGGAGTATTTAAAAGTATTTGGAATTTTAGGGTCAACATTGAGGATATCTCATGATCCTCTAGTCAGATGACGTCTGAATGCTACTTTAGTCTCTTCACTCATATGAACTAATTCTTGTATATGTGAGCTCCATCTTAAGGTAGTTACCCCTGAACCTGGATAAAAGGGCCTTTGTGCTAGGTCCCACTTCTGGGTCTTGGATCATTGTGCTCATTTTTAATATTGGATTATTACCTAATTCAATAATATTCTTCTCAACTTCATGTTCAAGCAATGGCACTCCTATGATGCACCTTGCATCATGGGTTCAAGTCACTCTGGAAATTAATGTTGACCCAATTTAGTAATATTCACTTTTGAGCCTTGGATAGCCATGGTGGGAGAAAACAATTTAATAATCATAGCGTCACCAGCAGATTAAAAACTATTTTGGACCCTCAAAGTTATAAAAGATGGTTTGTTTTCATAGGAAATTTTGGCAGCATCATTGTCTTCATAAATAAATTCTTCTGATTCAGCAGGGCAAAAAATATCAGCATTATGTTTTTGCTATTAGACTGAAAAAATTTATTGACTTTTCCATGCCTATAAAAGGACCTCTTTCGCCCCCATCTGCAGTGAGTTAGTAACCTGTAATGACACCAATTTGTGGGTTAACTGCACTCATTCCACTGGTTGGTGAATAACCAGATGCACCAGTTGTGGCCTCATCTGCAACACCTTCCCTTCCAAGATGAGACATGGAGAATACTCAAAGGTTCCAGGCATGCACTCCATAAAAAACAATGGTAGTATTGTTGTTGAGGATGGACTATTCCGCTCCTCTCTTGGTTAACACAGAAGCAGGCCCAGTCCAAATGGCTTGTAGCTTCTCTGGTTATTTCCTCTCATTTGGTAAAATAAAACTTTGCCTATGATGTAAATCTAGATAACTTTGTTCTTCTCTGGCTCTCTTTTTGGCTTGGAGGAGACTAGCTTTGATGTTGCTTGAAGTTTATAGCTGCATTATAAACAACTCTTCAGCTAACTCCTGTTGAAATTTACAGGTAGTATGGTTTTTCTATACGCTGCTATGATGAGTGCAAGGAGGGTAGACAGCACAGCCTCTCAACATATAGGGCTTTGAAGGAGGACATTTCAATCACGCGGTGATGGCTTAACTGGTAATTCAACTGTTATGATGGGAGCAACTGGTCCCACTATAATTTTTAGTTTAGGCCTATACTCTTTAAAATGCTTTCTTGGGTCCCATTTACTCTTTTAACACTTCCATTGGAGGATGAAGTGTAGGGGGTAGTGAAATGCTGTTTTACCCCAATCAAGATCCATCATTTTCTTTACCACATCTGAGATGTAGTTTTGCCATTATCTGATAAGAGAGTTTGAGGGAATCCTTATCTTGTAATCACCTGGCTGTACAAGAAATGGACAGTGGAGTTTGCTGTATATGTTTTGACCATAGTCTCATCAACCCACTTAGTGAAGTGGTCAATTGACACCAGGATGAACTTAGTGCCATTGGATGCTGCTGGAAGAGGTCCCAGATCATCAGTGGATACATTGCTGAATGATGCAGCGGGGGGATGGTGTAAACTCAAATCATTTTCAGGTGGGTGAAACTTGGTGCAGGGTACACATAACTCCAATGCTTGTTGTACTTTGTCAAACATTACCAGTAGATCTCTTCTTGATGTATGCCAACGTCTTTTGAAATTATCCATGTCCCACATATTTGTGAGCCTCCATCACTAGCTTCATGCAATCACTGGGCCAGATGTAGGGATACCAATTTATCTTAATCTTCTTCTGCAGATTTTCTTTGACACTCTGGGTGTCCTTAGAACATCTGCACAAGACACTCTTTACTTCATCTTTCTCTTCCTGCCAGGCCTCTTCAGATAACCCAATTAGATTGAAGAGATGATTTCTTTCAGGAACTTTCATGTGGAACACTGGTAAACTTAACAAGCCATCCGCGTTGAGATGTTTATCTTCTGATAGATGTATTATTTTGAAATAATACCCTTGGAGTAGAACAGCCCATCAGGCAAGACGTCCATCAGGTCTCTTCAAGTTTCTTAGCCAGCAGAGTGCCGCGTGATATGGAACTACTTTGAAATGTACTCCATATAGATAAGGCCTAAAGTGCTTGATTGCTCTGATTAATGCAAGGTGTTAAATATTGGCAATTTGGTATATACCCACTAAAGGGGTTTTCATGCAGGGTTTCCCCCATTGAACAATTAGAACAGTCAATATGACAATTGCTGGTTCCTGATACAATTGTAACCACTTAATTTATACTAAACATGGGAGCAATTTTCTTAAGCACTTCTCTATTTAAAATATAATTTGTCAGCGGATTCTCTTCTGGTCCGCTCTTTTCTTCCTTTTTCTCTTTCTAAAACCTTCCAAAGCTACTTATTCAGTCCCCTCATTTCACTGATATCCCAGCAGCGTCTGTTAGTACTGACCCTTCTGCTTAGTTTATTCATGTCACCATCTTTTCATTGGTTTTGGCTTATTATTCTTTAATCATTTATTACCTTGATTTGAGGCAATCTTATATATTTTTTGTTGAATGTCAACATCACCTTATCACCCTATTTTGAAGGCAATCTGATAAGACCTATTATGACCCATTATTGCCTTATCCTAAAGAAACCTTTCACTTATAGCTCTGAAACATCCTTGGCGGATTCTGTCCATTGATCCTTCAGCGGAATTTCTCCAATGATCCACATGGTCATAATAGTGGCTTGTCATCCAGTCATATATATTCTCAACATTACCCCCTCTTTGACTGGACGATAAGCTGTATACCTCTTTTTTTCCTGCAATCACTATGCAAACCATTCCGCGCCAACATCTGCAAGTCCATGAGTTCACTTTCTTCTACCATTTGTGGCTAGGTGTTGAGTTACCCAACCCAGGCCATATCCCTCTTCCCCAGTTCCCATTTCCCCCGGCTGATGAAGATGAGGCTGACGTGGATCTCACAACTGTGCTAACCCAGAAAGAGATTCATCCCAAATTTTTCAGTCACTTGGCCTCCTGGAGCGCCCCCTTTGGGGACGTGGGCCAGCTACACTGGGGAGGGGAGCGGAGCTGAGGGCCTTCACATAATGAAGTGGCCCAGCTCCTGGCGAGCGGCTTTAGTCACCTAGTGCTTCTGACTCCTGTCAAACCCCATCCCGTGGCTCTGTCCATACAGCAGATGCTGTGCTTTGTGCAGTGGGTGATAGTCTGCTGGTCAGGGTCCTTCCCCCGCGCTCCTACTCACTTCTGATCCTTAGTGATAAACTTCCACAACAACTGATTAGCTCGCCTTTGTTCTGGGGTCACCGCGGCATTCACCCCCTCAGCGCTGATAATTCATCACAGTACATTTCCATCATGGCGCTCTTAGGTAACTTAATTTTGCATCCTGAAACCACTTTAGGTTCAGGAATAGATCAGCACTGGACAGCCATCAAATGGGTCCAGTGAGCGGCATTCACTGCAACTGCTCCCTTTCCAATAGCATATCCAAGCATGGAGGACTTCCTTATAGATTGTCTGGCCCTGGGCGCAGCCTTTTCCCTTTGATCTGGCACTCACCTGCTCACTCTCCACCCCTTATGACTTAGGCCCCCTCTGTTGGTGTACTCCTTAATTTCCTGGGAGCATCAACACATGTGGTTACAAGCTCTGCTCCTCATGGGACAGGAACGTTTCTAACTTGATCAACCAGCCAAACTCTCCCCATCTCGCCTGTTACCCTGGAATCCCAGTCCGTCCTCCTCTTCTAGTTCCGTTGCACTGTCCTCTCCTCTTTGACCTAGTGTAATGGCTCAGGAGCGGACACCATCCCCTTTGCTTTCACCTTGGCAGCCTTTGCCTCCACCCCCAACCCCAGTCAAGTCTATAAAAACTATGCACGCCCAAAGCAGTGGAAGAAGAAACACAGGTCCCATCAATAGAAACAAAAAGAACACCGCAAGAAGCTGAAAAAAGACAGGAAGATGAAGACAGCGAAGCAAAAGACCTCAAATGACAACCCACATTAAAATAAAAAACCCGCTAGCATCCACACATATATATATTATCTTTCTTTTTTGTTTTGTTTGTTCGTTTGTTTGTTTTTTTTATTTTTTTCCTTTTTATAGTATCTATATTACTGCTTATATGGTCAAAGGAACTTTGCATGCACCCAATTTATAATCTGGCCACTTGTAGGATCCTTGATAGTATAAGTGTCAACTCCCATTTTTTCTATTATCTCAAATGGCCCAATCAAAATATTAGCAAGTTTGTGCTTTCACCCAAACCTGTGCTGATCGTGGAATAGCACCATATCCCCATCTTTGAACTGTGTTAGGCCACTACGCTGTACTTGGTCTGTAGCCTGGGTTTTGATTTTCTTGGCAAGGCTGAATGAGTACACTTCAGTTTGTAACTTAATCAGTGTATTTGTAAGGGTGGTTAAATACTGCTGCGAATCCACTCCGCCGGTGTCCTCTACACAGGCATATAGCAGCGCAGGCAGAGCGGGGTGCCACCCATAAAGCAATTGGAAGTGGCTTTTTCCCATGGCAGAATGGTAGCTAATATTGTAGGTGAATATTGCGGTAGAAAGAAGGGTACTCCAATCAGAGGGTCTATCTGTAACCAGCTTCCAGAGTGTATTCACCAGATTCCCATTAACCTATTCAACCATTCTGTTGGACTACAGGTGATACAGGGTTGTTAGGACCCCGCGGATGGCCATTAATTCATTGAGATTAGGTAAAATGTGGGAGGTGAAGTTGGTTCTATTGTTAGTAAGGATAAACTGTGGGCAGCCATGACGCTGTATGATACATTCCATTACAAACTTAGCCACAGTAACTGCCCCTAGATCCCAGATGGCTCGCGCCTCCACCCACCTAGTCAAGTGATCAATTGCCACCAGGATATACTTAGACCGATTTGCTCTGGTTGGCAGAGGGCCCATGACATCAATAGAGATGGTATGCCAAGCAAAGCGAGGCTTTACCAACTGGTATGAAGTCTTCTGGTGGAACGGCTTCTCCATCTGGCACTGGTGACAGAAAGACAGGGTCTGAAGCACGTCATATTGCATGCTTTCCCAATAATGACTCAGCCTTAACAATTCAAGAGTTTTCCAGACTCTGCCATGGCCAACTGCTCGATGTGCACTCATAATAATATTTGGCAGTTGGAAGGCCTTAGGATATTCATGGAATGTCCCCTATACGCTTATACAAACCCCCATTCCTTAGGAATGTATTGGTCCTGAGTTCATCTAGTAACTTGATTACTTGAGGCAGTTTATCTTCATATTTTCTACTGAGCATTTTGTCAAACATTATATCACTTAGATTTGCCATAACTGCAATTATCAGTAATCTCGATAAACAATCAGCATTTTGGTATTTAGCTCCTGGTTGATGTAAGATCTTAAAGTCATAAGCTTGCAGCTTAAGAGCCCATTGGGCTAGCCGCCCTTCAGGCTCTTTCAAATTCTGCAACCATTGCAACAATGCATGATCCATCACAACTTTAAACTTTACTCCAAGCAAGTAGACTTGAAACTGTTTATATGCATAGATCACCGCTAAGCATTCCCACTCAGTTACAGTGTAATTTCGTTCATGGCAATTCAAGCTGCAACTACAGTATGTCATGGGGTGCTCATCTCCCTCATCATCCTTCTGAAACAGGACTGCCCCAACAGCGGAAAGGGATGCATCCATCTGCACTATAAATTCCTTATCAAAATTAGGATAGCACAACACTGGCACACTGACTAATGCTGTTCAAAGTGTATTGAAGGCACATTGTTGCTCCATCCATTTGAACATGGCATCTTTCTTCAGTAGCTCAAACAATGGAACTCCAATGCAACTGAAATTAGGTATGAATCATCAGTAGTAACCCACCATTCCCAGAAACACCTGAATGTCCCACTTATTAGTGGGCTTAATCATCATCTGGATGGCTTCTACCTTAGCTGGCTGAGGTCTTAGCCCAGTCGCATCCACCACAAACCCAAGATACACAAGCTGATCCTTTTAGAAGTGGCATTTTTGAGGCTTGATTTTGATATTGGCCTCAGCCAGTCAGCGAAATACCTCTTCCAAATGAGTGAGGTGCTCAGTAAATGTGCGAGAGAAGATGTTAATATTGTTGAGATACACAAGAACGCATGACAGCTTCAGATCACTCAGTATAGTGTCCATTGCTCGTTGAAATGTAGCTGGGGTGTTGCATAGTCCATGTGGCATGCATGTTGGTTAGAAAAGCCCTTTTGAGGTGATTACCACGCATTTTTCTTGCTCCACCATGGGCAACTCAATTTGCCAATAACCGGATATCAAATCCATTGCCAAGAAGTAGTGGGCTCCACCTAGCTGATCTAGCGCATCATCAATCCATGGCAGAGAGTATGAATCTTTTTTGGTGATGCTATTGAGCTTCCAGTAGTTGATTACTACACGGTTAGTGCCATCCTTCTTTTTAACAATTAGGACAGGCGAAGCCCATGGACTCTTAGACAGTTTGAGCATTCCCTGCTCCAACAGCTTTTCAATCTCCTCGGTGACAACTTCTTCAGCTGCCCATGATTGACGGATTGGTTGAGACCTGATGGGAGGATGATCCCCAGTGTCTAGTTGATGAACAACCCCCGAGTGCACCCCAAATCATGATTGTTGACCACAAAGATCTCTTTATACTTTTGAAATAGCGCTTCCACCCACTCCTTATGATCTTCTGATAACCCAGATAAATTTTCCCATGGTACAACCACCATTGCGCCAAGAGGCAGTTCAATGGGCAGACCAAATTCATCCAGAGAACTGTCTCATGAATCTGTGTAATCTCATTTACCAAATTCAGATGTAAATATGCTATAATCTGATACCAGCGGATTCAAATGGGGCTGTTCTGAAGATTTGCTATCAGTACTTTGATTTCCCCATGGCCTGGTAGTATGATGCCTGGAGCCATGTGGGGCTCAAGCCATGATTGCTGATAAGGCCCAATGATCTCCCCATAGAGCCCATCTGGCGCTTCCACCTCTAACTCAGTGCCGATTATTACTTGATGTCCAGAGGGAATGGATATAGCTCCAGCTGCTCTAAGTGGTAACCCTTGGTATTCATATATCTGATGAGGAAGGGCTCGCGTTTTCTTTTTTAAGCAATGATAGCGCACTGGAATCACCCCATCGCTGTAGGTAAGGTTGATCTGTCCCATATGCGCTGAAATCTTTGGCGCTCCACTAAAGGAGAAATATATAGGGATTTGCTGTCCCACAATGGCTAGGGTCTCTTCCATCATGTCAACTATAGCCCCATAGTGTTGCATAAATGCAGTTCCAATCAATAAATCGTAGTTACTGTTTGGTAAGACCACCGCTGGAGCCACCACAACAAAAGATACAAACCATAAGGGAAGAGCGCTATATGCTCCCTCAGAAGTGGTGGTTTCAGCTTCAGTGGTCCTGTACACCACCTGGTGGTCTATGTTGGGTTTTAAGGACAACTTCGCCACCAATTTAGTGGAGGCAATATTAACAGGTGCACCCATATTGATGATAGCCCGTACCTGAGTTTTAGCTACCACAATGTTGCAGTAATTGTATTCTGAGTAAGATGCATCCCAGCTATTTACTACGTGTACACTTAAGGATTCATGTTTTCCCAGGAAACTCATAATACATGCACCAATTTTAGGGTTTCTGGTTACGATAGTGTCCACTGGGAGGGCGACGTCTATTCCCCTCAGGGACAGGGCATCTGTGGCCATTTCTAGCTGATCTAAAAGATTTTGGTTGAACATTTGACAAGCATAAAACTTCAGTTGATCTGGAGAGTTTTTGTCCGCCATTTCTTCAACATGCTCTTGGGTCAGCACATTTACTCCCCCAACTGGTGGGTGGTAGAGGAATGTATCATCATACTGAGAAGCTTCAGCTATATTTAACACAATAGACTCAGGTGGGACATGTAAGTTCAAGGTAGCGGAAGTAGAGAGTCCCTTCTCTACTCCACTCAGGATTTTCCCTGATAGCCCTGCTCTCATTGCAAGGGAGGATTCGTCAGTTGGGACACCATTGTCCCATGTGCCCAGTGTGACCACAATTAAAACAACTTACTCCACAAGACCAACGACTGTGTTTAGGATAAGTTGGTTTATTTGGTAGATGATTTTGAAAAGGATTGACATAACCAGACCCCCAACAGTATAACAACTGCCCCCTGTCAACATAGTTAGGCCCAGATTGGTAGTTGGTTAGATGTTGATCAGAAATCAAGGAACACCCATTGGATGGAGGAGAGTATCCTGATGGGATTCTCTCTGACTGGTTATCTCTTCCCACATGATTAGGGTGAACAACTGCGACAGTGTGGATTTGCTCAGTATTGGGTGGAGTAAAAGTTACACATAAATGACGTACAAACTGAACAAGTTTAAGAAGAGGTACATCAGGCTCTAACAATGAAGCTATGACATTGTAAAGCTCAGGGTATGGCTTCACCACTGAGGCCATCGCTATACACACATCAACTTCAGATAGAATTCCTGCTCCGATCAGCACATGCACTTCTATCATAAATTGGTCAGTAAATGCGGTGAGGTTCTCATTTTGCTAAAACCCAATGTTCAAGAACTCAGTTTTCTGCTGTGACATCTTCGCAGTTCCACCAAACAATCGCAGCACCATCTCCTTAACTTCATGGTATGAAATGGGACTAGCTGAGAGGTAACAAACAACTTGATCAGCACTTCCAATGTCCAAAGAGGAGAGTAACAGTTTTGCCCTCCATTGATCCAAAGTACCTTCAGTTGAAAACTCAAATTGGCAAAAAAAACCCATTAATATTCCCTTCACAATCAAATGACAGCAGCCAATCACTGTAAACCTTCTAAAGCAACTAATCCTGCTTTTTGAGCACAGTATCTAACATGAGTCTCAACTCCTCATAGGCCCCAGGGCCATTGTTTTGTGCAGATTTCATTTTGAAACAACTTGATGCAACATAGCTAGAAGCTGAATTTTCATAATTTTTTGTTATTGGTCAATGGGCCCCCTGTAGTGAGCACCACTGTTGAATCTTGGCGATTTGGTATGTACATGCTAAAGGGTTTTTTGCACAGGGTTTCCCCCATTGAACAATTAGAACAGTTGATATGACAATTGCTGGTTCCTTGATAGACTCATAACCACTTAATTTATAATAAACATGGGAGCAATTTTCCCAACCACTTCTTTATTTATAATATAATTTGTCAGCGGATTCTCTTCTAGTCCACTCTTTTCTTCCTTTTTCTCTTTTTAAAACCTTACAAGACTACTTCTCCAGTCCCCTCATTTCACTGATATCCCAGCAGCGTCTGTTGGTACTGACCCTTCTGCTTAGTTTATTCATTTCATCATCTTTTCATTGGTTTTGGATTATTATTCTTTAATCATTTATCACCTTGATTTGAGGAGATCCAATATCCTTTTGTCAAATGTTGACATCGCCTTATTGCCCTATTTTGAAGGCAATCTAATAAGACCCATTATGACCCATTATTGCCTTATCCTAAAGTGACCAATCACTTATAGCTCTGAAACATCCTCAGAGAATTCTGTCCATTGATCCTTTGGCGGAATTCTTCAATGATCCGCGTGGTTGTAATAGTGGCTTGTCATCCAGTCATATAGATTCTCAACACAAGGCATTCAAATTCAGTAACTGTGTAATTCTTTTCTACCTTGCTAAATGTTAGAGTAATACCCAATTCAGTGATCAACCCCGTCTTCATCCAGTTGTGCTAATATTGCATCAAGTCTCATATCACTGGAGTTGGGGTACAAGTAGAATGTTTTATTATAGTACATATAGGCCAAGATTTATGCTTCTACCAATTGTTATTTCAACTCCGCAAATGCCTGCTCCTGCTACAGGCTCCGCTCAAACTTTGTCTCTTTAGTCAGGAAGTTGATAAAGGGCACCGCCAAGTCCACAAAATGGGAGATGAACTGCCTGTCTTACCCCACCATTCCTAGGAACACTTGAACGTCCCTCATACTCTTTAATGGCTCCATGGCCACAATCGCGTTTACTTTTCTTTCATGAGGCTTAATTCTGGCTGGGCTAATCTTGTGCCCCATGAACTCCAGTTGTTGCCTAAGGAAAGTACACTTTCTTCTCTTTAGCTTCAAATTGGATGCACACAACTGTGTAAAATCCTCCCAGAGGTGCTTCAAGTGCTCCTGAAACATGTGACTGAACACAGTGATGTCATTGAGGTATATTAAAACACTTGATAACTTGAGATCACCAAAAATGTGATCCATTTTCGTTGAAAGGTTAAAGGGGCATTACAGAAACCTGCGGCATCCTCATGGGTTAAAACAACCTTTGTCTGCTTATTGAGGCGAATTTTTGGTCCTAGGGTGAGAGCTCTATTTGCCAGTAGCTGATGGCTAGGTCCATGGTTGAAAATTATTTTGAGCTGCCCAGGCACTTCAAAACACCATCAATTCATGGCAGCAGTTATGAGTCCTTCTTGGTAATCTCATTTAAATGGCGGCGATCTATAAAACCTGTGAGTTCTTTCCTTCTTACGCACCAGCAACAAATGAGATGCCCATTTGCTCTTTAATGGACGGATTAGCCCAGTTTTGGCTAACTGGTCGAGCTCTTGCATTCTGACTTCATCCTCTGTCTTAAAACAGCAGTAAATTTTGAACTTTCAGGGAATATCTAAACTGGTGTCCATCTTATGGACCTCCCATTTTCTTAAACCATAGTCATTATGGCCATTGCTGAAGATGTCATTAAGCTCATTTAAAAGTTCATCCAACTCTTTTTGTTGCTTAGGGATCACATCCTCAAACCTGAGCTTTTCAAAACCTACAACTGCATGTATGGACTTGATATCTTGGCAACTGTCAAGTGGGTCAGTGCCGCAACTTGTCCTTTTTCTAATTGAATTAGTTAGGTAGCAATGTTCCCCAAGGCAGTGCTCAGCTCTTTAGAGTAAGTGATATCATAGAAACTAGGTAGTACTCTGGGTTCTGCTCTCATATTCCATCTCAACTGTACACTTTCCCATACTGTGTCAGGAGGAATCTTAACGCTGATTGACAAGGTCATTCTTCTTTGGTCCCCTGGTCAAATTTCTATGCTTTCACTTGCACTCAAAAAGAATTCTTATTCAGCGCTCACTTAGATGGTAGCTGTTTTAAACTCTTATCTGTATAGGTATAATGTATTGGATAGATTGATTGGCCCATTTTAAACAAGCACATACGCTGTTTTTGAGGTTTAACGTCCTTATAATTGAACATAAGGGGGAGTTGGTAGCTCATAATGCTAACAGTGCTTGTAGTAAAGTCAATTTTCTCTTAAACTCCAGATGAAACTGTGATCCAATCAGGAATTTATAGTGGCTGTTGTCAACCACTACTGCAGGTGCCATCAGGACCTTGCGCCCAAATTATAAAGGCAAAGCATAATGGGATCCTAAGGTGAGGTGATGTCAGGTCCTGCGGTTTGGTAATTCACATTGTAGTCAAATTTGGCATAAACTTAAGTTTTTTTATAAGTTTGTAGGGAATATTGTTCGCTGGACCTCGGTGTCCAATACTGTCAGTTCAAACACCTTTTGGATGATAACTTCCACCTTCATTATGCACTTGATGAAGGGATTTCCAGTGGCCAGAACATTGATGGCAGAGTCCTTAATTTGCTTCAAATAAACATCAAATGTATTGGCCTTAGTAGTGTCTTCACCATCTGGTACCACATACTTGAAGGTAGACGCGACTAATTGCTCTCTTTTTCAAATAATTTTATTACTTGGAGTGCTTATTTGCTTGGGACAGTTAGGTATCATTGGATACAGATTTGAAAGCACTATGAACTATCAATTTAACTGGTACAGCCACTGTGCTAGGAGCCCCTAACACATGTTAACTGCACTAGCCAAGTCTTTATCTTCATAAGTTCTCAACCTCAGTGTGGAGATCCACCCAATTCACGATATTAGGTGTGTCCTCTTTAGGAGGTTGCTCCTTGTTTTTGGCTGTAACTAGTGGACAGGATCAGGCAAAGTGACCAGTTTGGTGACACATATAGCACTTAAATTCTCAACGTGGCAAGCGTTCAGATGGTTTTTTTTGCTCATCTCCTTAGGCTTTCTCTTTTCATTGATGACATAAATGGCCTTATTAACTTGTTGAAGGGGTGGTGTAGATACCATGCTCTTAAACTCAAATTTGTACAGCCCTTGTACATTGAGTAGCACCTACTTAAGCACTTTAAGGAATATTGCGCAATTGACTACTAGATTCATATGCATCTTCAGATAGGATGCATCTCAAGAGAGCTTAACAAAATGGTTTTGGTGGTAGGTAGATCCATTGTTCCTGTGGTCCATAACTGTTGGCTTCAAGGTAAAAATGAGAAGCGTGGTTTGCAACTACCTCATTTAAGCCCATCTTCATCAACAGGAGCTCTTGCTTCATATTCAGGACATCCTGTTCACTACCAGACTCAGAGAGTAAGATGCTCATGACTTAGGTATAAGATAATCCAGGTCTCAATCTCACACTGAGGACCTTCTGAGCCTCGCAGCTCATTCATCCTTATACCTGGCAAGCCTTCTAGTTAATTCTAGCGCCAATTACGCTATTTTCATATAATTGGAGGAAGCCAGAAATAAAATCCTATCCTGTTGTGTACATGGTCTTAAAATGTGGTTTAAAGTTAGGATCCACTTCAACGGGATCAACATGCATCATTGTCAATTGAGTACAAGCTTTAAACAGTTTTGGTGAATTCCTTTGATTGGTTCATGTGGGTGCCTCTCATGAGTTATAGGTCAAGTAGAGGTAGGCTCTGGTAAAGTGTGCTTCAGTGCCTTTAAATTCTTTAATACTATTGTCCATTGAAAACAGAATGTTGTGCTTCTCCAAGCGCTCTCCATATTCATTCAGCGTGGTGATGGTTTCATCATTCTCTTCTTCAAGGAATACAAATCTATCGTCAATGTTTTAAGAGTAAGTTAAAGTTTAAAAATAACGAGAGTCCTCTCATTATGGGTAGTGAGGCAATTTTAGATCTTCTAGCAATCTCCTTGACATGCTCAAGGTCAGTACATGATTTGTGCACTCCAAATTATAGGGTACAGAGTCTGGTATGGATGGTATCCTCCTCCTCCACCAGGAGCTTAGAGGAACTATTTCCACCCTCTCTGTGATACGCTTCTATATTTGCATCATTGTCAATTTGCTCAGAAGAACTATTGTGTTCATCGCTATGGCCTGATGATGCCACCCCTGTAGTAAGCACCAAAGTCAGTGCGCCAACCTATGATCACTTAATTTAGAGACTGACTTGCTGCTCAGGGGTTCTACTCCGTGCAGTTTAGGCACCAGACAACCTTCACTAACATTAATATCGCTCTCCCTAAGAAAGTCATTCTCAGATGCTATCATTTGATGCATCAAATTGCATTGTTAACTTGTTTGTGCTCATGGCAAACTTCTTGACACTCTTGGACATTCTTGGCATACGTTGGCCTTTGTTACTCATTGGGAAACCTTTCAAACCTTCCTTAGCGTTATCATCACCAAGGTACCATCAATAGAGTGCCTTTTTCCAAATAGGTTAATCCCAGAATGATTACTCGCTATCACTAACTTGATTTTACTACAAGTTAAAACAAAAATAATAAACTTAAGGTTCTTTGGAATGGGTTTTCATTAAAATATATGTAGTTATTTGTACTTCAGGGGGAAATTCAAAATCTGAAACTAATGGGAGATTCAAAAGTATTTGGTTTTTGGGACAATATTGAGGACTAGTCATGATCCTCTAGTCAGATGACATCTGACTGCTGCTTTAGTCTCTTCGCTCATCTGAGCTAATACTTGTATGCATGAGCTCCATCTTGCAGTGGTTACCACAGAACCTGAATGTTTGGGGCCTTTGTACTAGGTACTACTTCTGGGTCTTGGCTCATTGTGCTCATTTTTGATATTGGTTTTCTACCTAATTTTGCAATATAGTCTCACCTTTTTGGTTTGAGCAATGGCGCTCCTATGATGCACCGTGCATTGTGGCTTTGAGTCAATCTGGAAAGTGGATGTTGAACCAATTTAGTAATATTTTCTTTCAATTCTCAGATGGTCATGGTAGTAAGATTTGATTCACACATAGTAGCATCACTGGTAGATTGCAAATGTTTTTACCCCAAAACGTATAAAAAGGGGTCTGTTTTTGCAGAAGATTTTGGTGGCGTCATCATATTTATGATTAACTCTTATGAATTAGCTGGAAAACATCATTTTGCATTAATCATTGCTCTTAGATTAAGGATTTCTTGACTCGCCCATACCTATAAAAGAGCCTCTTTTGCCCCATCCTTGGCGATCTAGTCACCTTTACCACTACTGGTTGGGGTTTAACTTCACCCACTTTACTGGTTGAATAATGACCAGATGCACCAGTCATGGCCACATCTGTGACATGTTTGAAGACTATTATCCTAGTTGAGCTCTTCACAACCAATATGAGTATGTCAGGAGCTGGCGCTCCTCCTTCTGATAACTTTTAGGTACTTAAACTATACAAGCAAGAGAAAAATATCCCTACAACTCTAGTCTCAATAAATGGAAACTTCTGGACAACAAGGGAACTAAAACCTTTTTTGGATTAAATAAGTACTTGAGAACCACTTTGACAAGATAAAACTATCCTTTCAGCTCTAATCCAAAGAGTTGGTAGAATACAAATAGATATGAAGAAACTATTTCTTTCACTGTAATCACAAGAGCACAATACAAAACTATATGACTATCTAAATGTATTTTAAAGTAAACTCTATATTACTTTATGCTTTATTACATAATTTCAAGAAATATACAGGGAATTTATGCCCTCTCTTTTTTTGATGCCCCAATGGGAACCGCATTTGTCACCAATGAGTTTAGCCTTTAGGAGTTGTACAAAATGATGAAAACTTCATCTAACTGGTCAGGCTTCTGAAAACTAAGTCATGACCCTTCATGGGTTAGATATCTAAAGAGCGCGTCAACACCTTTACCCAACCCCAGAAGATTACCCATACTAAATTTAAGAACCTGCTTAGGTAAATGGACCTTTACCCATTAATAGCAGGTTATGGTGCCTTTTAGGCTACCCACAAGTTGATGAAAAAAGCGTTGCTAACACTTAGCAACTGCTAATAAACCTTTATTGACTTGCAACAAACCTTGATTGTTTCACACAAAATAATTTTTTATTTATAGCTAAACTAATAAATTGAATTACTTGTATACATTGTTGGGAACCCTCCCTGACAGAATTGGTGATCTGGTGGAATCAAATCTATTATTTTGGTTTACATTCCATAAGGAAATAAAGAAATTATATTTACAAACAAGTGATACTTATAATTCTGCTATAGGGTTTCTTAAAATAAATCCCCAGAAGATATTGCAGATGATACTTATAATGTATTAAGCTGGATTATGTGAGATTTCAAAATCTAAACGCATACCCTACGTCTGGCCAGATTATCTAGTAAAGATAGAGTTTTGAAGGCAGACACCACTTTGTTTTAGGGCCAGGATAAGAAATCATGTTTTAAATTTGATTTTGGCATAGCTAACTCTTCTTTTTCCTTGCTCAATGAATTTTTTTGCCCATTCTCCTCAGCGTGTTTCTTTTTTAACTTCTTGTGTTCACTGCCACCTCCTACAAGTGCAGTTCCATGGTTATATGCTGCACCAGTCTACTTTGGTCAATTTTGCCAATAATATTTTCCTGAACACCTGTTTTACCCCATTTAAGGACTTTTATGACTTCAAGCCATACAAGTATCACTAAGTCAATTTTGCTGATGAATTTCTTTAAGGCTTTATTCTCCCAGATTGGTAACTTAACCTGATGAGCGTGAATCTCCATGTTCTCTTTCTTGTGCTCTTCACGGTGGACCCAGTTTCAACACAAGCTGGTCCTGAAAATTTTTTTATGCTTATTCAAACTTATTGACTATTGTCTTAGTACATCCTCCTTCTTATCACAAGAAACGGAAGATGGAGACACTGCTAGATAATCTCAATTTTATCAAAAATAAAACCAATATTATCTAAATATTCTTACTAATTTTTCTAAATTTTAATGATGTTCTTCTTATAAAATTATTATATTTTTCATATATTTTTTATCTTATATATTTTTTTCTATACTTTTTATATTCTATTTTTTATCTTTTTAAATCCAATAATTTAATTATATGCTATGGATCTGATTCACTATAAAGACATCTGTAATGTTTTTAGCATATAAGAATCTGTCACCAACCTGGTAATAATCTCAAACAGACCTGACCATAGGGTGTCTAACTTTTTCTTCCAAATCCGTGGTCACAATAGGCTACCCTATCCCCCACGTGGTATTACTTGAGCACCAGTCAATTTTATTGTCATGTTTCTTCACTCTACTTCTTCTTTTCAATTTCATATCAAATGCTTGTGATTAAAATTCAATTATGATATTTGTCAGTCAGGTTATATATTGCTCTGCACTAATCCTGAATCTGGCTCAGCTGCTGAATACAAAATTGGCAGTAGTGAGGTTCTTTGTTTATATAATAGTCCAAACAGCATTTTACCTATAATCATATGGTAATTGATAGTATATGTTTTTGTAACTGAACTCAGATAAGATCCTCAAGCTGAGGGTTTTCCCATTACCAATTTTCTCAGCGTCACAGCCAAAGCTCTATTGACTCTCTCTAACATCTTATTTGTTTCTGGACAGTATCAGATGTACACCACTTCTTAGATCCCATTAATTTATTCAGTCTTGGAATAAAATATTAAGCATAGTTGGTTCCATATCACTGAGTAGTACTATAAGGCATCCATGCTAGTACATACTTGGTCCAGTATGAAGCTCATGGTACTCAAAGCATCTAACCTGCTCAAAGCCTTGGTCTCAATCCGTCTGTTCAGATGGTCTAATGCAACTATAATGTACTTTAATCCCCCGTTACTAACACTCAGGGGTCCCATTACATCTATTGACACTGTGTGCCAAGTGAACCCAGGGCGTACTAGCTATTACCCCATTACATTATTATAGGGCTTGTGAAGTTGATACTTCATGCAACATTCTAGATAATCTGCTACATTGTAATTGATCTATTCCAGGTTAAAATGCCAGTGTAGATAATCAATTGTTTTTCTTAGGTTTCCATGCTCTATGACTTTGTGTGCAGTTTGTATAATTGCTGAGCATTTCTGAAGGTTTAAGGAATGAGTATTGTTTTCCTTTAATGGATATGTAAAGCTGTCCATTAATCACCTTAGTAATTCCATAACTTTCTTCAGTGCACTTTATAATCTCTTGGGGTTCATACCAAATATTTCATTTGATCATCTAGTAATTTAGTCCATCCGCTTGCTTCTATATGACTTGAATGGCAGGTAATCTAGTTAATCTGTCAGCATTCTGATGTGCTGCTCCTGCTTGGTGTATAGTTTTAAATATTGTAGGCTTTTAGCTCTAAAGCTCATTGAGCCAGCCACTCTTTTGGTTCTTTAAGACTATGCAACCAGTATAGAGAAAAGTGGTCATTCATGGCCTTAAAGTGCTTTCTATGAATATACACTCAAGAGTGTTTGCAGGTGTATATCGCCATAAGGCATTTGCGTTCTGTCACAGTATATTTCCTTTCTTCCAGTGTCATTGTCAACTCACATATGCCACTGGATAATCTTCCCCATTGTTATCTACTTGAGTTAATATGGCTCTGATTGCAGTTAGTGAGGCATCTGTATAATTATAAACTCTTGATTAAAATCTGGGTGCTTCAGAACAAGACTATCATCAGATATTTTTTGAGCTCATCAGATGATTTTTTGGCCTCCTAATTCCATACAAACTATTTTTCAGATCCTTTAATAGGTGTAAAAATGTTTCAGCAATTCTGACAAAATTTTAATAAATTTGCAATGGTAGCTGACAATCCTAAGAAAGACTTATAAGTCCCAAACACTCTTCAGGGTTGACATCCATTTAATGGCTATAAATTTCTGCTGTTACAGTTTATCCACTGGAATTTATCACCAACCCCAAGTATTCAAGTTTTTTTTTGATGAGATGTCATTTTCCTCAACTTGATTTCCAAATTTTCTATTTCTAGGCATTTTAACTCTTCCTCCAATCGTTCCAGATGTTCAGTGAGTGTCCTATTGAAAACGTTGATGTCAACCAAGTACACCAAACGCAGAACAACTTCAGATCACTACAAATGGAATCTGACGCCTTCTGGAAAGTAGCAAGCGCAATATTTAATCCCTATGGCATTTACACTAGCTGATATAACCTTTGTGTGGTGATTATTGCACACTTCTCTTGGGCTTCTTTTGACAAGTCTATCTGCCAATACCCTGAGATAAAATCCATCACCAAAAAACTTGGCTTCCCCTAGATGATTGAGCACATCATCTATCCTCAGGATCATATACAGATCCATTTAGTCATTTATTCAACCAGAAGTACAATCAATAATCAATTTGATTCATCCTTTTTCTCTACTATAGTGATCAGACTTGCCAATGGACTCAATTAAGGTATGAGGAGCCCGTGCTCAATCAGTTTACTGACTTTTTTGCTGACTAATGCTTCAGCAGCCTTGGTTTGGTGGATGGGTCTCATTTGTATTGGTGAGCATTTCTTGGTATAAACCTTATGGGTCACGTTTTTAGTGCATTTAGGTTATAATAATCCCGGGAAAATAGATCCTATATTTTTTAATAATTGTTGCACACCTCCTGCTGATTTCAGTTAACTCATCAAGTTTCTTTTAACTGATCAGTACATTAATGTTTTAAGCAATATCTGATAGTATCCCTTTTCTGCTATCATCCAAAAATCATGGAACTCTATGAATTCAGCAGGAAGGGTTTAATAAGTAAACAGAATAACTTGGTTTTTCTATACTTTTGGGACTGAGGGAGGTCTGAAGGCAGGTCCTTCGAAGCTTGCTAAGGTGGACAGGCGAGAAAAGACTTAACCTTAATAACAGGTTCAGAGGTCCTAATAGTTAATAGTTAGGGACTTAACCTAGGCAGATTCAGAGGTCCCAAAAGTAAATAGTTAGGGACTTAACCACATTGATTTAGAGGTCCCAAAACACAAGAGTGAACTTTATGAAGAGCCTAATTATAGATAAAAGTGTAAAAGTTATTTTATTGAGTAAATCATTTGCACCCTAAATAGTGCAAAGAAAATAAGGGATAAAACAAGGGATATAAGTAATGATCAGCGCAAGCCCTGTTGGAACTGGGAATAGATTAGAAAATATTATCCTAAATCTTTTAGAGGATAAAGAGAAGTAGGTAACAGATAAAGTCCTCATAAGATAAGGTGAAGTTTGAGATAAGATAACATTGAAATAAGGGATTCATTCCCTCCAGGGTAGAATAATAGTTGTGATAGTTCATCAACCAGGATTATCAATCAGTGGAGCAGTTTGTATAATATTTTATCTCAAGTTTTTATAATATTAATTGAATTTGGATGATGCTAAGTAGATCAAAGTTAATGATGATTTTGGGCTTTAGACCCTAACAAAGCATCAATTGGTAGATTAATAATAGTAAGTATATGTTGATATTGCCCAAAATAAATAATAAGTTTGAAGCCCCAAGTCGAGGCTTTATTTAAATTGTTGAGAATCTCAACAACGCCCCCTCCAAGCCTTGACCAGGGGTGCCAAGTGTTGGGTTGGTGAGAATGTAGAGAGTTTGAGTATACAATCAGTGGAGTGGCAGCCTTATCTTGGCATTAGAATGAAAGGGCTGGTTAGGAGGATATAAGGAAGTTGATTTTGGCTTATATTCAATCAAGTTGATAGTTTTTTGATGGAGATAGAGCCCACATCAGTGTGAAGGGATTGAGAGGTTAATGATATGAATGCAGGTAAATTTAGTTCAAGAAACTTTAGGTTGTAAAGAGAAGAAAGAAATTATTGGGTAGGTAGGCGAAGGCATGAGAATTTGAGCACAGCTTTGCATTAGTAATTTAAAGTGGTTGGGAGGCAGCTTTTTAAAATCTTCTTTGATGTTTGAAGGAAAACCTAAGAAATTAGTAAAAACCAAAGAATAATAAATAAACGGTTAGAATATATTAAAGCAGTAAGAGAGTGTGATTTGGTCTTGAGGGCACTTGACATGGTTGGCATGAGCAAGTTGGAGTTTTTGGGAGCCTCAGCAGAGAAAAACAAGGTTGGTGCCAAAACATTTAGGTTGGCATCTTCATTTTGATCATCAAGATGTTTTGGCTCAGCCACCAAAATTAACTCAAGATTTTCTTGTTGGGCCTTGAATTTGGTAGCAAGCATCTCCTGAAGGTAAATCTCAGTGATGGTGGCCTTGTATCTAGCCAAGAGTGCATCAACCTTTGCCATCATCTCGTTCCTTTCTAGTGTAACAATTTTAAGGTCATGAACCATTTTATAAATGTTAACCATATTGTAATGGGAGGCGATTCTAGCATGATCACAGATCCTGATGGTCTGGGCAAATGTGAAGTAGTTTTGGGAGTAGGCACAGTATTTGGGATCAGATAAATTTTGATAAACTTTTAACATGGTAGAATTGTACTTGTTGGCGCGCTTATCAAGCAGAACTTGAGTGACATTAATAATTTTGGCATATGAATCCAGTCTGGTGTATGCTTGCTCATACTCAGCAAAATGGTTGGTCACCTCTAACTCATAGATGGGGTCCTTCAATTGGGATTCTTTACTTGTGGGAGTTTATTTTATCTCTTCCATAATGGTTTTTTATCCTAAGAGAGCATATTAAGCTCTGGGTGCAGCTCGGAAGGGACCTGGCAGAAAGCACCAGTTTGTTGGGACTGAGGGAGGTCTGAAGGTGGGTCCTTCAAAGCTTGCTGAGGTGGATAGGTGAGAGAAGGACTTAACCTTGATAACAGGTTCAGAGGTCCTAATAGTTAATAGTTAGGGACTTAACCTAGGCAGATTCAGAGGTCCCAAAAGTAAATAGTTAGGGACTTAACCACATTGGTTCAGAGGTCCCAAAAACACAAGAGTGAATTTTATGAAGAGCCTAAATAAGGTAAAAGCGTAAAAGTTATTTTATTGAGTAAATCATTTGCACCCTAAATAGTGCAAATAAAATAAGGGATAAAATAAGGGATATAAGTAATGATCAGCGTAAGCCCTGTTGGAACTGGGAATAGATTAAAAAATATTATCCTAAATCTTTTAGAGGATAAAGAGAAGTAGGTAACAGATAAAGTCCTCATAAGATAAGGTGAAGTTTGAGATAAGATAACATTGAAATAAGGGATTCATTCCCTCCAGGGTAGAATAATAGTTGTGATAGTTTATCAGTCATAATTATCTATTAGTGGAGCAGTTTTATTATAATTTTTTTTGAGTTCATCCAATATTAATTGAATATGGATGATGCTGAGTAAATCGAAGTTTATAATGATTTTGGCCTTTAGACCCTAACAAAGCATCAATTGGTAGATTAATAATAGTAAATATATGTTGATATTGCCCAAAATAAATAATAAGTTTGAAGCCTTAAGTCAAGGCTTCATTTAAACTGTTGAGAATCCCAACATATACCTTCATTGATTTTTACTCATATTGTCCAGTAGCACTCATATTACACAGTGGCCTGATATTATACTCCCCAGAGCTACCCTAAGACTAAAATCTCAATTTTTCCATGAGATGACAACTTGTACATTTAATCATTCCAGGATTTCTAGCGTTATCCTGGGTTAACTAGTATCTACATTCCTGGATAAAGAGTATCTGTCATTATGGTTTCAATGTTTTCATGGTTTAAAATAATCTGCATCAGTATTTCCTTAATTTTTCTTCCAAACAACTTACATTGGATGTAAACTATGCCGTCATTTTAAATTATAATTACAAAACTCTTCACTGTCAGTGGAGTTTCTTCTTCTGATGATATACTAAGGGAAAAGTTTGTCCCAAAAATGTTTGAAAATTCTCCACAAATTAAATTTGACACAAGTTTTCTAAAAAATTCTTTCCAATGAGGATGCTATAATTTTGATTTGCCAATAATATGGTGGGAGCTGATACCACCAACAATTCAAAAATAAAGAGATAGCACTGTATGCCCCATAGGATGCTGTATATCTGTTCCACTAGTTTCATATTCCTTCAAGTGTTCCAAATTCAGGAAATCTTCATTTGCTTCACCAATTTAGTTAAAAGAGATAAATGGGTGCTCCACTGTCAATTATCACCTATTCTTTTACTTGATTGACTATAGTATCTGCATATGTACACTCAGAGTAAAATAATAAGGTGTTTGCTGAGTGTATCATGGTATTATTTGCTGAATCTAGTTTATGAATAATTGCACAGATAATTCAGAAAAGGATTCTTTGATCACGTAAATAGGGAGAGAAATGTATAGATTGTCAAGTTTTGTCTTTAGCAAATCTTTGGTGCTTTCAGAAGCTTTGATCTTTTTTGCTAACTAATGGTTATAAGGCTAAGTGACCTCTTTTATAATTTTTGGGGCCCATACTCTTTTCCTTTACTCTGGTGATTGTGTTAACATCCAAATTAACCATCTGATAGAGTGGATCAGGTGTAACCTCATCTACAAATAAAATGGTTAGACTAAAGTCATCTTTGAATTTATCAAGGGAACAATATTTATTGCAGTGCTAGATTGTTCCATATCTATAATGCTGGTTCAAACTGAACCCTGCCCAGTTTACTTCTACTTATCCCAAACCAGATTAGCTTGTTCTTTGGGCTTCTTTGCAAATTTGAGCGGCAAGATGACCAGTTTTTACACATTTTTGGCTGCAGCTTTGAGTTTTATCCGCCCATTTTGGTCCTTAGGTCTTTTTACCTATTGCAACTCAATTCTACAGTTCATTATTAGGATCAGTGAAATTCACCATTATTTAATTATGTTTAGCAGGAACAGCTTTGAAGTTTCAGTAATGGACTTTTGACGTTGCTCTTATTATTTTGGGATAATCCACCATTTGTGAAGTAAATGTATGGTTTGAAAGCGCTAAAACTATAATGAGGTTTAGATCTTTGTAGGGCCAAAGTGACATCTGCATGGCTATATGTGATCAATATCTGATAAAACTTTTGCGCCTGCCAGGATTTGTGCTTCCTTGCAATGTGTTTGCAAAAGTGGCTAATGTTTCATCCTTCTTATATTGGATTCCCATAAAAATCTTGTTTGTGGCTAGCCATCCACTAAGGGCTACCTAAATTGGTCATGATTGCTTCTTTAGTATCGTTGTACATCCAATTATTGACGTTGAGATGGGGCAACAATTAATTCTGATAAACTTTGTCTAAAAAGTTCATAACTATTACTGATTTATTGTCAGTCACTATATCCAAACATCATCATTTTGAATAGGCAGAAAAATTCTGGAGCATTATCCCAGTGGAAGCTAGGTAATTTTTTCATGTCCCAAAATTCTTCTGTTGCTACTGTGGCAGAAGATACCCGCCTGGAAACCCAACTGTTGATGGGGGTAATTTTGGGGGTCATATTTGAAACTTCAGCAAAAGCTCCTGTCATATTTCTCTAGGGTTGTACTTTCCTGCATTAACTCTTTTTATCTCTCTATAAACTCCATCCACCTTCATCTGGGCACAATCACCTATGACTTTTGAGTTCTTGTAAGCACCTTAGGATTTGCGTCATATCCCTTAGAATCCAGAGGAACTGTTTTCTATATGCTTCTCTAACAGTCTTTTGGAACAGTAACTATTTAATTAACTCAGTACTCCTTCCACTTCAAGGAGGTGGATTTCCCATGAATATTGTTGTTGACATTTGTGACTTGTTCTATTTCTTCCTCAGCTTTAGTAACTCCTTTATCCAAGGTAGTTAGATCATATTATAAAAATGAGTTCAGTTTTTACTAATTTAAAATTTTTAATTCCTTCCACAAAAATCCAAAAATTTTTCTTTTGACATTATGCTGATAATATATGACATAATCATTGGCCTGAAAATTTAACTGCCCCTGTAGTAAGCACCAATTGTAAGTTTTTCTATGTGTTTAATGCACAGGTTTGAGGTGTGAGTTGAATAAATTGTTGATTAATCAATAAATAGATGGTTTGATAATAGTTTATTTGAGGCAAGCCAACCAGGGGATGGACATTACCAAAACTAAAAATATACTAAAAAATGTAACTATTTGGTTTAAACAAAACGCCGTAATGAGTGGATTGAGTGAAACGCTTTGAAAACTGACCAACCAGGTGGGCAGCGGAAGCTGATTATCCCTCCATGGCGGAAGGGGAGGGGGTTGGGGGCTCGCCTTCAAAAGCCTCTTCAGCAGCAGCTTCTTCCTCCTATAATAAAGTTCATGTCACGGCCGTCAGTAATGGCGTTGGGGCATCTTTGTTTTGTGGTTCAATATCTCTAATAATTGGAATTTCATGGAAATTGCCAGCTAGGTAAATGGCACTGAGATATTTGGTCAAAGCTTTTTCAGCTTCAATTTGGGCATTGGGGAGTTGAATGAATGTGGCAATGTTGGTTCATGTTATTTTTGCTTTTGGATTCCATGCTATAGTTGCCACATTCTGGATAGCATCATTTGCATTTTTGTAATACTTGTTCACCAATATTTTGCTTTTTGAGGTTGAAATTTTGGGGATAACAGGAGGTGGAATTCATCTTTTGAGTATTGCTACTGATTTAGTGACAGCTTTACGCAGGGGATGACAATCTGGTATTGCAGCTGCTTTGACTGCAAGCTGGTGATCACTGCAAAACGATTTGGCATTTGGCTGTGGGGTATAAAGTTGAGGGGGTATTTGGTGTCCCATTCTGCATTAACAAACCGCTCAATTTGCAGAGATGGTACTTCAATGAACTTACCTGATTCGTCAATTTTGGCCAATAATTCCCATGGGTTCTGGTTGAGTTGGATTGGGGAATCAGCATATGGTTGAGGTTTGTTCTATTCATTTGTGGAAGCATGGGATTGAACTGGGATCCAATCTGATGCTTGATTGGAGGAATTATTTATGGCATTGAGGTGAAGAGGGGGTTGATTGGTGGCTGCAGGTGTAGCTGCAGCAGCAGGATTTGGGGGTGGAGGAGGTAGGATTGTGCCTCATGCCTGGAATTGTACAGGGTGGGCAGCAGATTGGAGGTCAGTGGATGAGTCATCTGATCCGTCTGAAGTGGTTGAGGAGGGGCACTTGCGTTTTGAGTGGTCTAACTCAAAACATGATGGACAGATCGTCTGCCCGCCCTTGATCAGGCCCAAAACAGATGGTTGGGCACTGAGGGAATAACGGTGCGTGGCATAATTGCCACCACAATTTTATTAAATTCAGGGCTTATCATGGCATATGCCCGAGGCCCAGCAAGTCGTGTGGCCCCATTTGGGACCACAAATTGTAAGATGGGGTTGGAGCCATAGGCTGCCAAACCGTCCATCAGCTCCTGGTGGAGCACTTCAGGGGGATGTGGGTGGGCAGGCCAGCAAACTGGACCACCAAAGTGGTGTCCGCTGGGAGCTGGGTCTGAGTTGTGGGGAGAGGGGTGCCCTGGAATACCAGGGGCACAGTTGCTGCAGTGGCAGCGTTGGCTTTGCAGGTGAAGCTGAGGTTGAAATACCCCTTGTAGGGGTGGAAATCAATAAAGCCGGTGGGTGTCATCACCACCTGTGCCATTTCAATAATGGCTTGGTCATGGTATGGGAATAGTTTCCCATATTTGACCCTTAGGCAATAGCGCATGTTGCTCCAGGGGAGCACTAGGGGGCAGCGTGGTACCGCTTGGGTATGAGCAAGGTGGGCGTCCAGGTCCTTGGGCAGAACGAATTGGCCCATAGGTTTGGAATGACTGGGTGAACCAGTCCTAGCACATTTTCCTGCTGAATAGAAAACAGCGGGGGAGTTTCACCGCTGCCCCACGCTGGAGCAGCTGGCGGAGAATCTAAGGACATTAGAGAAAAACTACTACAGGAGAATTCAATTTGCTTTATAAATTCATGTAATTTTGCTCAGAAAGTTATGCCGAGTGGAAAGAGATTGGTTTGATAATAGTTTTTAGACTATTACCATAACTGAGCCCTTCATAGCCAATATGAGCATGTCAGGTGCTGATGCTCCAACTTCTGATAGCTTGAAGGTACTTGAAAATATTATTGGCAAGGAAAAACTAACACTTCAACTCTAGTCTCAATTAATGGAAACTTCTGGACAACATGGGAACTGACCCCTTCACTGGAGTGTTTAAGTATTTGAAAACCACTTGGACAAGGGAAAACCTATCCTTCCAACTCTAATCCCAAGAGCTGGAAAAAAGCAAATCGATAAGAGAAAATTATCTCTTCTACTCTAATCGCCATAACACAATACAGAATTTTATGAATATCTAAATGTATCACAAAGCAAACTGTATATTATTTTACTACTGTCTGCTTTACTAACTTAATTTCAAAAAGTATATTAGGTGATTTGTTGCCCAACTCTTATGTCAGAAACTCAATGGGAATGTCATCCATTGCTAATAAATTAGCCTTAAGGAGTTGTCCAAAACAATGATAGCTTCATCCGCCTAGTAAGATTCCACTGCCAACTAAGTCACGACCTCTCCTAGGTTAATTATTAAAGAGAATGTCCCAGCGCCTTTACCCAACCTCAGCGGAAGATCCTAATTGTTCTAGCAACCTGCTAGGATAATGAGACCTTTTAACTATCTAAAGCAGGTCATGTTGCTTTTAGGCTAACCTGCAAGTTGCTGCCAATAAAGGCGTTGTCAACGTTTAGCAACTGCAAAAAGAACATTAAAAACAGTTGAAAAACAATGTTTGATTACACAAATTAATTTAATTATTAATATCTGAGCTAATAATTTTTACTAAAAACGTTGTTGGGAACCCTCCCAACAGAGAAATAGTTCTACAAGGGGAATTGAATCTGGTAGATTAGTTAACATTCCATAAGGAAATAAACCAACAATAGTTACTAAATTAGTGATAACTCCCACATCAGCTATAGATTTTCTTATAATAAATCGTCCCAAGAAAATAAGCAGATGATACTTATAATATACTAAGCTGAATGATGTGGACATTCCAAAATCCCAATACCTCTTATAACCTGTGCACATATAATGAAGAAAGTACTTAAACTACATAAGTAGTGATCATTACATGGGGCTGTAATATTAAAAGAATAATTCTTAAGCCTCATGTGGACTTGACCTATAAAGGGAGAGATGGCAAGAACAACCAATATGACATTTTAAAGTTAATACTCATACTTCTAAATGAGTGCTAGAGGAAATTTTAAATTCAGTATTCTCCTTAGTTTGAGAATTTCAAGGCATATACACTCACCAGGGATCAGTTGAGACAGATTAAACAAATGCTACTTTGATAATCTAACTCTTTAGCCACAAACAATCTGATTTAGTATCTGCTTATTATATTGTCAGTAGAATCAGGACCAACTGATTCAGAAATATAAAATTATTTGGTCTTAAAGTCATCAAGTATACAGAAAGCTAATATTTTAGCTCATATGGGGCAATATCTTACTTGGTATCTTCAACCCATGGTGCAAAATTCCCAAGTGGCCATCTTGGCCACCATGCCCTGATTATGTAGGTGTTTAATAGAAACCAGTAAAAAATAAAAGAGTTATAGGACTTAGATAGGAAGCTTAAATCTGTTCCCTAGGCTATTTATCAGAGCATTATTGACAGCCACAACCTTAAAACAGATAATGAAGCAACTGGAAAATTTATTGATCAATTAAACTGGAACGTGTTAACCCAAAGATACCAAGCTATGGATAACCGTAGGGACACCACTGAATGGATGTAAGGCATGACTCAACTTAGAGAGGAAGCAGAAAATACTCAAGTCATTCCAGGCACAACACCTGACAGGTTAATCTGGTTGAAGAACTTATTTGGAACACACAAAGCAAAATGGAGGTGGCTGCACAGCACCTGGGAGTAGCATTAAGACCATTACCCACCTCCAGATGGAGCTCCATCAGATCAAGTATTGACAAGCAGCCATGTGAAATGGACTGGCTCTTTCCAGCAGCTGACAAAGGAGTTGGGAAGCACCAACCAGATAACCATCCACAGGAAGAAAAGCACCCCCAGATAGAGCTCTGGATGTCCTCATACCATTATTGTGGGGTTATAAATCAAATCTTTTTTTTAGTACTAGATGGTCCCAACCCAAGGGGGATTTATCGATGTTTATTGAATTATGCCTGGGCTCCTAAGAGCCTGAGGCGAGGGAAGGGAGGGAGGAGGCATCGAGAAAGGGAGGGGGTTTGCGCGCCAGAGCCGTGCTGCAGTGACAACTGAGCGGTGGAGGGTTGGCGACATAGTGCAGACCTTCAGGGCCATCTCAAAGTGTACCTGAAAGTGGGTGATCATGTGTGGAAGGGTCCACACCTGCTGGTCAAAGGCAGCATGAAGGAAGGAGTTATGGATGGTCCAGATAGCTGTGGCATAGGCGAGGACACGAAGGGGTTGGTGGCAACCAGGCAATGTCTGCTCAAACATGAAGTCTTGCACAGGGTGTCCAGACCAGGTCTGAGCATGGAGGAGCGCGCGGGCCTTTGGCCAAAATGCGGCGACACCTGGACAGGTGAAAAACGATGGAGGTGGGAGTCAATAGGCTCCACACAGTGTGGGCAGCTTTGGTGCTGGAAGGTAGGGCCAGTCCGGTCCCCTGTCCTGTATGAACAGTGGAGCACCCTCCATAAGGTGTTGGAAACCTTTGCTGACAGGATAAGGTGATAGACGTCCTTCCACAATTCCTAAAGGTCAAATCTCACGGAGGGAGGGAGGAGCTCAAGGAGTCTTGGGCGGATGGGAGGACGATCTTGGGGGTTGAGGAGAGTTGTGACAACTTGTCCATTGTGCACAATTGCATGGCGACGGGGGCTGAGGCCAGGGCCTTCCCTTCTGTATGGGAAGGCATGGTGGATCCGCGCGCCTACTCGTTTCAGGGCAAGGAGAGCCTGGTTCCAGTAGGGGGATGAGGATGGTTTTAGGCGATGGCCTGGGTGGTTTGTGAGCCACTCCCCTAATGAGGTCAGAGATGCTCTAGGAAGACCCAGGGCTGCTGACACTGACTGGCGGAGGGCGGGCGCCCATTGGGGCATGGGGTCGCGTCCCAGCAGACAATCGGCCATAGGAACTTCAGGAAGATTGTGGTGGCGTGGGATCGCGTGTCCAGAAGCCCTAGGCCCCTTCATTGCAGGGTCAGGAAATGGTTGAGAGGGCCATTGGTGGATGGTTTGAGCCCCAGATCCAACAGCGGAGGAGTACATTGAGCCGCGTATAAAAGGCATCTGTGAATGGGCAGACGTGCGCTAGGAACCAGACTTTGGAGAGGAGGATCACATTGGCCATCAGAGCTCGACCCTGGGGGGTGATGTGCCGCCGGTTCCAGCTGGCAATCCTGGAGTTAACTGCTGTGAGGAGCAAGTCCTCATTGTCTTTTAGCGCAACTCCTTGTTGGTTGGTGAGAACGCCCAGGTGATGGAAGGTACCGCGCTCAGGTTCAATACCAAATGGTGGGGGGAAGGTGGGGGAGCCGACCTGTACAACTGTTTTGGAGGTGTTGACCATGGCGTTGGTCGCCTTGGTGTACCTCTCAATGGTCACAGCAGCGAGGGCAACATCCCCAGGGCAGCCAAATGCAATGGCAGTGTCATCTGCAAATGCCATGGTGCGTGTGGGGGCTTTACCTGGGACCAGAATCCCTGTTAGCTTGTCCTGTAAGGAGGCCAAGAGGGGGTCAAGGGTGATGTTAAAAAGGATAGGGCTCAGGGGGTCCCCTTGCCGGAGACCTTGTCCAACTGGTACTGCCACTGTAAAACCCATTGGCGCCAGGACTCTGGTGTGGAGCTGGTCATAGAGCGATGATATCCAGCGCCTAGCTGCGGGTGGGAGATGGAAGCGGGCCAGGGAAGCATCAATATACTTCCAGGCTACCCGATCATATGCTTTCTCCATATCCAGAAGAGCCACAAAGCCATTCACCTTACGAGAGTTAGCAGTCAAAGTCACGTGAAGGTCATTATAGTTGTCCCATAACGACCTCCCCGGAATAAAACCGTGCTGGGATGGGGAGAGGCGAGGTGACACCCATTTGGTGATGCGGTTGGCCAGAAGCTTCGTGAAGAGCTTGTGGTCTGTGTTGATCAACGCTATGGGGCGCCAGTTCGCCAGGTTCTCACGGTCTGACTTCTTGTGAATGAGGGTCGTGATTGAGCCTCTGGAGTCGGGGAGGACCTCGCCATTCACCAAGAGTGCAGCGAAGAGGTCGCGGAGGGTTCTGGCTATCACTGCAGGTTCCAGAAGGTACACCTCGAAGGGTATTCCATCTGGGCCTGAGGCTTTAAGCCGTGGGGATTTCAGAAGGGTTTCCATCACCTCCTGGATGGAAATAGGCGCCAGTAGAGCCTCATCAGCCAGTGGGTCAATGGGCGGCTCTGGAGCCCGCCACAGGAAGTCTTGGATGTCCGATGGGTCCACCTGGGTGGCATGGAAGAGGCTGGAGTAGAAGCGGTGTAGTTCCTGCGTGATTTCCTCCTTATCTGAAGTGGTTGTAGTGCCAATCTTCAGTGCAGTAATATCCTGTGCTGTTGACCGGGCTTTCTGTTTCTTAAAGAAGAAGCGGGTGTGGAGTTCCCATTGAGCATAGTAACGAGATGTTGTAAAGTTTGCTGCCCGTTCTTCCTGCAGTGTGAGCTCAAAGAGAAGTGCTTCCTGAGCCGCTTCCCAGTCTTCCAACCATCTGGGAGAGGGCGAAGGCTGGCAGTTTCGCTCCAGATGTCTGATTCTGGCTTCCTCCCTTTTGACTCTGGCGCGAGCTGCAGTCATCTGGGCTTTGGCACAGTTGTAAGCAACGCGGGTGATGCCCTCCTTGGTCACCGCCCATCTAGCCTTGTGGTCAAGAAGGTGGGGTGGGGGAGGTGAGAGTCTCCCGGATGGTCATAGACAGCTTCTCCTTAGTGAAGGGGTTGTTGAGAAGAGCTGGGGCAACCCTAGGCCAGAACCTACGCGACGGTCTAAGTGTGGTGGTGAGAACAACGGTGAGTGACCTGTGATCACTCAGATGGTTGTCACGAGAGATGGGAGAGGAGACGCGGCCAGTTAGCAGGGGGCCAATCAGTGCCATATCTATGCATGACGCTGACTGGAAAGCTCCTCCATCATACTGGATCCTAGTCATGCAACCTAGGCCAGACGCGGAGGGTGGAAGCGCATCTATAAAGCCACTCAGGCAAAGGAAATCCTGGAGGCGACTTGATCCAGGGCGTTCCTTTGCTGCAGGGGGGTAAGAGTCACGGATGCGACTTATGGCTGTGTTGAAATCTCCTAAGAGGACTGTATTCCGCGGGAGATTGAGTTGGACGAGCTCTTCCAAGAGCCAATTTTGCTCCTGACCTGCATTAGGCAGGTAGATGCTTGCAGCGAAGAAGGAGAAGTCAGGAGTGGTGAGTTTGGCCAGTATGAGGCGGCCACCTAGATATTGTGAAAAAGAATGGGTTTTAACCCGGGGATTCAAAACAATAAGGGCGGCATGGTTTGTCCAGAAGGAGTTGCCTCCAAACTGTTCATTCTATGAAGATTGTTCGTGGGGGAGGATATGGGGCTCCTGGACAGCAGCGATGTCAATTTGTGCTGACCTGAAGTTTTGGAGGAGGTGGGCTCTCCACTTAAAGTCCCGCAACCTATTTGCGTTGATGGATTGCAGGGCCAGGGTGCTGCCATGGGGACTCATAGCTGTTCCCCTCCATGTCCTGGGGGTTGCCAGCGCTTAAACCTGCTGCTGTGAGGCGGCTAGTTTTGAGTCCTTTAGCTTGACTATTAGCTGCAATCCGTGAGGAGCGTCGAGGGTTCTGAGGGGAAGGAGAGGGTGGGGGGGGGGGCGGAGGACCCAGTAAGCCAGCCTAGGATGCTGCCCCCGCTCCATTGCAGGGGAAGGACCTGAGGGTGCTCAATGGTGACCTCCGCGGTGTCCCCATTTGATGAGTCTGAGTCCATATTCACTTCCTCCAACACTGCAAAGGATCCGCGCGAAATGGACTGTGGGGTTGGGGTAGGACTCTTTGAGGTGGCACTTCTACCGCAGGCCGCGGGTTGCCAGTCCATGCTGGTGGGCATAGCTCCATTGGGAGCTGAGAGTTGATGCAATAAATCGCTGGTGGAGGTTGGTGGGGGTGCCGCGGAGCCCTGAGTGGGGGTGCTGACGAGGGGCACCCTGTGGGAGATGCCTTGCGCTTGGTGAGAGAGGGAGTTGACTCTGGGAGATTGGAGGGTGTGCCCACTGGAAGGGGGCATGAGCGCGAAGGTATCCCATACCAATAGTGGGGTTAGCTGTTTCAACTGCTAGGCGTAAGGCCTCAGGGGACAGGTCTTGAACGGGAACCCATTGTGTGGGTTGTGGAATTGCTGCTGCGGCCACATGGGATCATTTTTGGCCTGGTTTAGGCCCCTGGGTGGTGGCTAAGAGGGCTTGTTTTCGAGCTGTGCAGCCACTATACAAGTGTCCAAGGGCGTTACACCATGAACACCGGGGACGCGCCTGATCAGGGTCGACAAAAAAGATCTCAGGGCATGCCCCAACTACCGCCACACGAGGAATAATTTCAATGTTGCGGGATACAGTGGGGGAGGGGATGAACGACGCCCTAGCAGCGCGAGCTCTTTGAGTGGGAGCATAGTAAGAGGGGACACTAAAGTCCACTGAAAGAACAGACCCAAACTCCATTAAACCACGATGGAGTGCCAGTTTAAGAGACTCAGGATCAACAGTCGTTGGTAGGTTGGAAAAAGTAACCCATGAAATTTTTCTCCAGGTGAGAGCGTGTGCAGGAGATGCGAAGAGATCCGCGTGGAATAATGACCTAGAGGGTGGCAGCATGGTCAGCAAGGGCAGCTTCAGTGAAGCCCACATCGATGTAGTGGCCCTCCATTGATTCATGGATGGTGGTGTTAATTAGAAATGTCTCCGCAATCGCTGTAAAGTATGAGAAGTAATCCTCTGTATAGAATTTAACAGGGTTATGCTCATAATAAAGGCGAATTGCGTGGGAGAGGGTTGAGCGAGGTAGAGCTTTTTGCGCTCTAGTTTCAGCCCATTTCTTCTTAACATCAGCAATAAATGCCACTTCACAGGGATCAGCTTTGGGTAGCGTTGGTGCCAGAGGTTTTTGCCACGCCCCAGTAGCTCCTTTGGTACATTTGTGTTTGCTTTGGGCTGCAATCGCAGGTTGAGTGTGAGCTGGTGGTTTGAACAAGTTTGTGGAGTTCCCTTGTTGCTGGAATGTTACAGCAGTTGCTGGCGTCATATTAAATTGAGGGGCGGATTGTTGGGCCTCGCTAAATTGGGGAGGCCCATCCAGATTGGAATTAACTCCAGCCAATTTGGAGGAGGGCGATGTTTTATCACCATCCCAATCTATTTGGGTAAATTCAGCCTGAGTATTTGCTGTGATTTCGTGGGCAAAACTCACTGGCTGATTGGTGAATTGGTCGTTTTCAGCATATTGAGATAAAGTGCCGACTTGAGAAGTGCCAATTACGGGGTTTAAATGGGACGGGTGAGATTGGAATTGGTGTGAAGTTCCAAAATCCGAACCATATGAATCCTCATTGGGAAGAATAGATTGTCCCAATTTGGTGCTTAGTGAACCAGAATGTGCGGCTAATCCAACCTTACATCTGAGGGTTTGGGGGCCAGGTAGCTGGGTATCGTCCCTCATGGAGGGAGCCAGAAACACGGCGTCAGCAATAATAGATGGGGCTGAATTAGCTGACACAATGGGGGAGGCGAATGCCAGGATGGGCTGAGTTGCATTCAACTAAGCAGGCGCCATTAAAACAGTGTGGGTGATGGCCTCCTTGGTTGGAGGGGGCCCAACGGGTTGGTGGGAGGCAGCGCACACATAGCTGTTAGGCGTGCAGGTTGCAGAAGTGCGATCAGGTGAACTGGCGCTAGTTGAAGTAGCTCCAGGTTGGGGGGTGGTGCCTGCTTTCATGGCTGCTGCTTGAGAGCGGGTATTTCTGGTTGACCCTGAGGTGGGTAACCGAGGGTTGTTTCATTTGGGGGTGGTGCTGGCTCGTTTGGCATAGCCTGCGGGTTCTTTTGCGGGGTTTCCCGCCATATTTGCTAATAGTTTTCATAAATATCTTTAGTGGAGCTAAATTTCAGGCTGAATTGATTTTCAAAAAGTGATGCTTAGCAGAAAGAGAGACCGTTATAAATCAAATCTTGTGTTAAGATTAAGATAATACTTGATCCTAAAGAGCTTTTGGCCCAAGAAAGGAAGAAAAGGAAAAAAATAAAAGATTAATTTCATTCTCATGGCTAAAATAATATGTGTTCATTCTGATAGTATATCCTTTTTAATACTTAAGGTGGGTTGACCTTGGGACAAATATACCACACTGTGGGATCCGCTGATAAATGCCACAAATACTCTTAAAATATACGAAACTTACTTTTAAATTAAAAGTAATAATAAACGCTTTTTAAAGTTTTTTGTCTTTTTTATTGTTTATGCGGGGCAAGCCAAAAAGCTCCTCTATTCAATACTATTATTTCATACTTAAACTAGTTTGAATCTTGGGGCCATGGGAATTTGAGGCTATAGTATTAAAAAGCTGAGTCGTCCAAATTAGGAATATAGGCTTTTGGCCTATCAGAATGAGGGTAAATATTTTGTGGCAAAACCAACCCATGTGGTAATGATTTGATAAATTGTACCCAACCACTGGTGGTTAAAATCTTCTCACCTTGGGGGAGAACAGACCCATGTGGTAATGGACACCTCAAATTTGGCTGAGGAGTCAGAGCAAACCTACTATCAGTTCTTACCTTATTAAACCAATTTTTATTATAAAACATATTTTCCCGATGGGTAGGGTTCCACTAAGAATCCGCCATGATTTTTTCACCGTTGGTACTCATATCCTCATTAACCATAATATTGTTCAAAGATTGAACATGTAATTGGCTGATCATTGTAGTGGATTTGGGGGCATTCTTACCTCCAACATTCTTTTTTGAAAGTCAAGAAGGAGAATGTCTGAAATTTCCTCCTCAAGAATGTTGGGGGGAGTGTAGGGCCGTAGGAAGTGGCCATGTACCTGGTTTATGGTAATTCCTGTAGCCAAAGATTTTATAGAATACTCATTTCCTCTCTTATACGTGTTGGTAAATGGTCCCTCCCAGATTGATTCAAGTTTGCCACTTCGAGGAGTTATGCAATTGTGGTTAATAAAACCATATCTGACACTTGGAATGAAGGTAGGGGAGCCCAAAGCTTATTGGCAGCTTGGCCTTCTTTAGTGACTATTTTGGCTAGGTTGGTCATAGCCTCTGATTGAAGCTGAATGATGCAGTTAGCTAACCTTCACATGGATTTCTCAGGCTCCTCTCCCCTAGAGAAGACATCCTTAGCTAGAAGAGCAGGTATGCCTGGTTCCCTGCCATACAAAACTCTGAAAGGGGAAACTTTCAAGATCTGGTGATAGCTAATTTGGTAAGCCATAAGAGCACTAGGGAGATAATGATCCCAATGAAGGGGATCAGACGAGGCCATTTACCTTAAGATAGAAACCAAAGTGCCATTTGCTCGCTCCACCATACCATTGGTTGTTGGGTTATATGGAGCTGAGAATAGTTGTTGGGCTCCCATGGAGGTAGCCAAGATTTTAACTACTCTGGAGGTGAAGTTTTTTCCATTGTTGCAGAGTAGTACTTAAGGGCACCCATGTCAAGTGAAAATATTTTGATGGAGAAAGGTGGCAGTGGCCTTACCAGTTTGGGCTGGCAGCGCCACAGCTTCAACTCACTTTGTGAAGTGGTCAATAACTACCAAGATATATCTGTTTCCACCTGTGGTCTGAGGAAGCGGCCCTACTACATCCAAGCTTATGTTATGAAATGGCTGTTGCGGGGTAGTCAGCTGATATTGATATCTAGTCTTGAGCCGAGATTGCTTCTTACATGTAAGGCAAGCATCAAGACTTCAATGATGGCTTCCATGATTCCCTCCCAAAAATACCGATTTTTAATCCACTCATAGGTTTTCTTTACTCCTCCATGGCCTAAAATTGAATGAGCTTCCAGGATAACAGGTACACGTTCTGAGGGCCGTAGGTAAGGCAACCACTTCGCCCCTACTTGTTTGTACAACTTCCCGTTTTCTACTTTAGTGTTATGGGAGTGCCAGGCCAACATCCTTTGTACAGGATCATCCTCATCTTCCCAGTCATTCAGGGTCATTAAAAGATCATACAGCCGCTCTTCTTCACTGTTATCTAGGTGGAGGATGGGCAGCCAAGTTAGCACATCAACATTCATATGAAAGGTTCCAGCGCGGTGACCAATCTTCATGTCATAATGCTGGAGCTTTAGTGCCCAGCGAGCTAACCACCCCATAGGGTCCTTCATGTTTTGTAACCATTTTAAAGATGTGTGGTCCATAATCACAGTGAAAGAAGTACCATACAAGAAAGGGTGGTAGTGCTTTACTGCTAGTAGAACAGCAAGACACTCCTTCTTGGTAACACTATAGTTGCATTATGCTTTTGATAGCATCTTACTAAAATATGAGACAGGATGATCTACCCCTTTTTCATCCAGTTGGGCTAGGATGGCCCCGACGGCGTAGTCTGAAGCATCTGTAAACAAAATAAACGGTTTTCCATAATCAGGATGCCTTAGGATAGGCCGTTTTTGTAGCAGCAGCTTCATTGTTTCAAAAGCAGCCTTCTGTTAAGTGCCCCATTGAAAAGACAAATTCTTTTACAGCAAACAAACAAGGGGCTCGCTGAGTTGGGCAAACTTAAGGATAAACTGATGGTAATACCCCATCATCCCTAGAAATACCTGTATATCCTGTAGATTTTTGGGGGAGGCATTCTGGCAATCGCTTCAACCTTATCTTGTATGGGTTGGATACCCTCTCGAGAAATGGTATGTCTGAGGAAGTCTAATTTCTTTTGGAAAAAAGTACACTTCAAAGGTTTTAATTTGATATTTGAGCGTCGTAAGTGTTAAAATACCTCCTTCAAATGATCAAGGCGTTCGTTAAAGAACTTTGAGAATATGGTAATGTCATCCAGATAGATGATGATGCAGGTTAACTTAAGATCCTGCAAAATGTGGTACATCGCATGCTGGAAAGAGGCAGGTGTGTTGCACAACCCTTGGGGTAATTGCGTGGGTTGGAAAAGACCTTCACTGCATATCAAAGCGCATTTCTCCTAGTCTTGGGGAGATAGATCCATTTGCCAATAACCACTGGCCAAGTCCATGGCGGAGAAAAAGTTTGAGCCTGAGAGCTGGGCCAGGGCGTCATCAATGCGTGGGATAGAATAGCTATCCTTTTTTGTAAGATTGTTAACCTGCGATAGTCCATAACTATCTGATGACCTCCATTTTTCTTTTTAATTAGCAAAAGGGGTGAGGACCAAGGGCTTTGTGAAGGAACTAATAACCCCACATCTAATAACTGCATGAGTTCCATCCTCATTTGTTGCTCCTCCACCTTTGACTTGCAATAAGGTTTTGACCTAATGGGATGGGCATCATCCACATTGATGAAGTGGCACCAGCCCTTCATGTGGCCATAATCATTGTCCAACTTAGAGAATACATCACTATACTCATCCAGGAGAATATGCACTTTATTCAACTCATCTGAGGTCAGCTCATCTAAGATATGGACATTTGGTAAGGTACATACCAGGTTATCTGTGGGCAGGCCTAAATCTGCCATTGAGCCAACAGAGCGGATTTGTTCAACTTCCTCCACAGGGAGTAAAAACCCTCGGCCCACCTCCTGATGCTTTCTTACAATTATGTCCTTTTTGGTGAGGTTTCCCAACAGTAGAGTAGTAGGCCTCTGATAGGCTGGGTCTAAAACGCCAGGCAATACCCGAGGCTCAAAAGGGCTAACTCCATCAATGCTTAAGAGGTGTAATAAGAAGTGGTGAGGGACTTTGAAAGTGATTTTCGTGTCTACCACCCGTTGTTTACCAGGCTTAATCACCACCTCATCAGCTGCATAAAACGGAATACCCACAATAGCATCCACTGAATCAGGCAATTTCTTTGTATTTCACCCAGAGGTGGTATAATGTATAGGTAAAGCGGAAAGCGGATACTCAACCATGCAAGAGTATTCCTTCTTGCTGGGTTCTTTATTGGCTAGAACTAAGAGGGACTTCATAATTGAGCAATGACAGGAACCACTGCTTCGAATTGATAATACCTTCATATTCAATCATAAACTGAGTACCTATGAGCATATCATAGGCGTTGTTATCCAAAGCCACTGCGGGGGCTGATATAATAAGCTTCCCAATACAAATGGGAAGGGATGAGTAAGCGCCACATGCGTGGGTGTTGTTGGGACCAGTGGTTCCAAAGTCTCGGTTGTACTCCAAGTCAGGTGCAAGTTTGATCCTTTTCATCAACTTAGAGGAGATTACATTCACCGGGGAGCCTGTATCTAGGATAGCCATCACCTGAACTTTTTGGATAACCACTTCGACCTTTGAAGTATCCCCCCAAAAGTGGGTGATAGCGCTAAGACCTCCTTAAGATTAAAAGTGGAGGTTAATTTGCGCGCGGTCTCAGGGTAATTTTCCAAGATGGACTGCAGGGTATGGCCAGGCTGGAGAGGGCGAATAAGGTTAGATAAGACCTCATCTGCGTCGCTGGTAGTGTTGATAACGGCTGGTTCCCCTAGAACTTGATGGAGATATGTCTCTTCAGGTATGGTGGCCTCATCTACTCCTCCAGCGTTCAAGCAATTGGGGACTTCCACTTCAGCAGGTACTCCTACAACGAAATAGCCAACCTCATCTGTACCCCCCTCAGAATCATCCCCAGAGGTATTGGTAACGTGAGGTAATGGCATAAGTTGTTTAAATGAATCAGGCACATGAGATTTGTCAGTAATAGGTGTGCCTTTCCCTACGCTGACATTACTTTTCCCTGCTCCTGTTCCTCCGCATCAGCTTTCTTTTTCCAGCACACAGCCTCCTTGTGTCCGAACTTGTAGCAGTATTTGCACCAAGGGCGTTCAGGACGTTTTGCTTTGGGTTTTGCTCCTCAGGGCCCATTATCTGGAGGCTCCTTATTGTCTTCAATAGCTAGGGCCCAAGGCTTAAGCTTTGGATCCTCAATGGTTAAAACGCGAGGATGGGATACTGCTCCGCGAGAAACTTCAGGCTTATGGAAGTCAGCGACATCTATTAACGCCTCCTTGATATCTTGAATGGTACGGAAACAGCGTTTAACTGAGGTGGTGTGCATTGCTAGAGGAGGGTGAGATGCCACTCCAGTCAAAACGGCAGCTACAGCATCATCCAAAGTCAACATCTCTGAAGTTAACAATGTCTGGGCTTCCATATAAAATTGTTCTGCAAAAGCAACCACTGACTCCCCTTTTCAGATACTCATATGCATAAAGGCTTGCTTTTTCATGCTTAAAGTCTGTTTTGAGCTGAACGTATTTATGAGGGCCTCTTTAACCTCGGACCAGGTGCTAAGAGCATCTATATGTGGGACCATCACCTCCTGTGCCATGTGACCCAAACAGAAAAGGATATGTTTGGCCTTCTGATGATTGGTCACCCCTTCCATAGCCGCTTCATAAACGTATAAAAACGAAGCAATGCTACCCTCGCCAGGGATAAACTTGTCTTTGAACGTCGGTTTGAATGAACTAAGGTCACCCCAGTAAAGGTATGAATAGCTGGAGCTTCTGTTTCTGGGTTTCAGAGCGATAGTTTAACTGGTCAAAGGTGCACGAAAGGCGATCAAACTGGCCTTGCATGGCTTCAAGCTGGGTTTTCATTTTGGAGAGGGCTTCTTGGGGCCCAGATTCACATAGTCTCAGTTGAGCTTCAATCCCGAATTTGTGAGTTTCAAGATCTTCCACTCAGCTCTCCATTGCATTGACTTGAATATGGAGTTGTGACACCAGTGAGCTTAGGTTTAATTGAGCAGTTTCCACGGTTTCCACGCGTTTCTTCAGCTCTTCTTTCATTTGTTTACACCCTTCATCATCACGAGGGTGTGAGCTTGGGCCTTGTACTCCATCCTTGATCTGCTCATACTTCCTCTTGACCTGCGTTAATTGACTAAATACTTCCTTCAACAGCACAGGGCATTTTTTTTTTTTTTTTAGTACTAGATGGTCCCAACCCAAGGGGGGATTCATCGATGTTTATTGAATTACGCCTGGGCTCCTAAGAGCCTGAGGCGAGGGAAGGGGAGGAGGAGGCATCGAGAAAGGGAGGGGGTTTGCGCGCGCAGAGCCGTGCTGCAGTGACAACTGAGCGGGGGAGGGTTGGCGACATAGTGCAGACCTTCAGGGCCATCTCAAAGTGTACCTGAAAGTGGGTGATCATGTGTGGAAGGGTCCACACCTGCTGGTCAAAGGCAGCACGAAGGAAGGAGTTATGGATGGTCCAGATGGCTGTGGCATAGGCGAGGACACGGAGGGGTCGGTGGCAACCAGGCAATGTCTGCTCAAACATGAGGTCTTGCACAGGGTGTCCAGACCAGGGCTGAGCATGGAGGAGCGCGCGGGCCTTTGGCCAAAATGCGGCGACACCTGGACAGGTGAAAAAACGATGGAGGTGGGAGTCAATAGGCTCCACACAGCGGGGGCAGCTTCGGTGCTGGAAGGTAGGGCCAGTCTGGTCCCCTGTCCTGTATGAAAAGTGGAGCACTCTCCATAAGGTGTTGGACACCTTTGCTGACAGAATGGGGTGATAGACGTCCTTCCACAATTCCTTAAGGTCAAATCTCACGGAGGGAGGGAGGAGCTCAAGGAGTCTTGGGCGGATGAGAGGACGATCTTGGGGGTTGAGGCGAGTTGTGACAACTTGTCCATTGTGCACAATTGCATGGCGACGTGGGCTGAGGCCAGGGCCTTCCCTTCTGTATGGGAAGGCATGGTGGATCCGCGCGCCTACTCGTTTCAGGGCAAGGAGAGCCTGGTTCCAGTAGGGGGATGAGGATGGTTTTAGGCGATGGCCTGGGTGGTTTGTGAGCCACTCCCCTAATGAGGTCAGAGATGCTCTAGGAAGACCCAGAGCTGCTGACACTGACTGGCGGAGGGCGGGCGCCCATTGGGGCATGGGGGTCGCGTCCCAGCAGACAATCGGCCAAAGGAACTTCAGGAAGATTGTGGTGGCGTGGGATCGCGTGTCCAGAAGCCCTAGGCCCCCTTCATTGCAGGGTCGGGCAATGGTTGAGAGGGCTATTGGTGGATGGTTTGAGCCCCAGATCCAACAGCGGAGGAGTACATTGATCCGCGTATAAAAGGCATCTGTGAATGGGCAGACGTGCGCTAGGAACCAGACTTTGGAGAGGAGGATCACATTGGCCATCAGAGCTCGACCCTGGGGGGTGATGTGCCGCCGGTTCCAGCTGGCAATCCTGGAGTTAACTGCTGCAAGGAGCAAGTCCTCATTGTCTTTTAGCGCAACTCCTTGTTGGTTGGTGAGAACGCCCAGGTGACGGAAGGTACCGCGCTCAGGTTCAATACCAAATGGTGGGGGGAAGGTGGGGGAGCCGACCTGTACAACTGTTGTCTTGGAGGTGTTGACCATGGCGTTGGACGCCTTGGTGTACCTCTCAATGGTCACAGCAGCGAGGGCAACATCCCCAGGGCAGCCAAATGCAATGGCAGTGTCATCTGCAAATGCCATGGTGCGTGTGGGGGCTTTACCTGGGACCAGAATCCCTGTTAGCTTGTCCTGTAAGGAGGCCAAGAGGGGGTTAAGGGTGATGTTAAAAAGGATAGGGCTCAGGGGGTCCCCTTGCCGGAGACCTTGCCCAACTGGTACTGCCACTGTAAAACCCATTGGCGCCAGGACTCTGGTGTGGAGCTGGTCATAGAGCGATGATATCCAGCGCCTAGCTGCGGGTGGGAGATGGAAGCGGGCCAGGGAAGCATCAATATACTTCCAGGCTACCCGATCATATGCTTTCTCCATATCCAGAAGAGCCACAAAGCCATTCACCTTACGAGAGTTAGCAGTCAAAGTCACGTGAAGGTCATTATAGTTGTCCCATAACGACCTCCCCGGAATAAAACCGTGCTGGGATGGGAGAGGCGAGGTGACACCCATTTGGTGATGCGGTTGGCCAGAAGCTTCGTGAAGAGCTTGTGGTCTGTGTTGATCAACGCTATGGGGCGCCAGTTCGCCAGGTTCTCACGGTCTGACTTCTTGTGAATGAGGGTCGTGATTGAGCCTCTGGAGTCGGGGAGGGACCTCGCCATTCACCAAGAGTGCAGCGAAGAGGTCGCGGAGGGTTCTGGCTATCACTGCAGGTTCCAGAAGGTACATCTCAAAGGGTATTCCATCTGGGCCTGGGGCTTTAAGCCGTGGGGATTTCAGAAGGGTTTCCATCACCTCCTGGATGGAAATAGGCGCCAGTAGAGCCTCATCAGCCCGTGGGTCAATGGGCGGCTCTGGAGCCCGCCACAGGAAGTCTTGGATGTCCGATGGGTCCACCTGGGTGGCATGGAAGAGGCTTGAGTAGAAGCGGTGTAGTTCCTGCGTGATTTCCTCCTTATCTGAAGTAGTTGTAGTGCCAATCTTCAGTGCAGTAATATCCTGCGCTGTTGACCGGGCTTTCTGTTTCTGAAAGAAGAAGCGGGTGGGGCGTTCCCATTGAGCATAGTAACGAGATGTTGTAAAGTTTGCTGCCCGTTCTTCCTGCAGTGTGAGCTCCAAGCGGAGTGCTTCCTGCGCCGCTTCCCAGTCTTCCAACCATCTGGGAGAGGGCGAAGGCTGGCAGTTTCGCTCCAGATGTCTGATTCTGGCTTCCGCCCTTTTGACTCTGGCGCGAGCTGCAGTCATCTGGGCTTTGGCACAGTTGTAAGCAACGCGGGTGATGCCCTCCTTGGTCACCGCCCATCTAGCCTTGTGGTCAAGAAGGTGGGGTGGGGGGAGGTGAGAGTCTCCCGGATGGTCATAGACAGCTTCTCCTTAGTGAAGGGGTTGTTGAGAAGAGCTGGGGCAACCCTAGGCCAGAACCTACGCGACGTCTAAGTGTGGTGGTGAGGACAACGGTGAGTGACCTGTGATCACTCAGATGGTTGTCACGAGAGATGGGGAGAGGAGACGCGGCCAATTAGCAGGGGGCCAATCAGTGCCATATCTATGCGTGACGCTGACTGGAAAGCTCCTCCATCATACTGGATCCTAGTCATGCAACCTAGGCCAGACGCGGAGGGTGGAAGCGCATCTATAAAGCCACTCAGGCGAAGGAAATCCTGGAGGCGACTTGATCCAGGGCGTTCCTTTGCTGCAGGGGGTAAGAGTCACGGACGCGACTTATGGTTGTGTTGAAATCTCCTAAGAGAACTGTATTCCGTGGGAGATTGAGTTGGAGGAGCTCTTCCAAGAGCCGATTTTGCTCCTGACCTGCATTAGGCAGGTAGATGCTTGCAGCGAAGAAGGAGAAGTCAGGAGTGGTGAGTTTGGCCAGTATGAGGCGGCCACCTAGATATTGTGAAAAAGAATGGGTTTTAACCTGGGGATTCAAAACAATAAGGGCGGCATGGTTTGTCCAGAAGGAGTTGCCTCCAAACTGTTCATTCCATGCAGATTGTTCGTGGGGAGGATATGGGGCTCCTGGACAGCAGCGATGTCAATTTGTGCTGACCTGAAGTTTCGGAGGAGGCGGGCTCTCCGCTTAAAGTCCCGCAACCCATTTGCGTTGATGGATTGCAGGGCCAGGGTGCTGCCATGGGGACTCATAGCTGTTCCCCTCCATGTCCTGGGGGGTTGCCAGCGCTTAAACCTGCTGCTGTGAGGCGGCTAGTTTTGAGTCCTTTAGCTTGACTATTAGCTGCAATCCGTGAGGAGCGTCGAGGGTTCTGAGGGGAAGGAGAGGGTGGGGGGCGGAGGACCCAGTAAGCCAGCCTAGGATGCTGCCCCCGCTCCGTTGCAGGGGAAGGACCTGAGGGTGCTCAATGGTAACCTCCGCGGTGTCCCCATTTGATGAGTCTGAGTCCATATTCACTTCCTCCAACACTGCAAAGGATCCGCGCGAAATGGACTGTGGGGTTGGGGTAGGACTCTTTAAGGTGGCACTTCTACTGCAGGCCGCGAGTTGCCAGTCCTGCTGGTGGGCATAGCTCCATTGGGAGCTGAGGGCTGATGCGATAAATCGCTGGTGGGGGTTGGTGGGGGTGCCGCGGAGCCCTGATGGGGGTGGCTGACGAGGGGCACCCTGTGGGAGATGCCTTGCGCTTGGTGAGAGAGGGAGTTGACTCTGGGAGATTGGAGGGGGTGCCCATTGGAAGGGGGCATGAGCGCGAAGGTATCCCACACCAATAGTGGGGTTAGCTGTTTCAACTGCTAGGCGTAAGGCCTCAGGGGACAGGTCTTGAACGGGAACCCATTGTGTGGGTTGTGGAATTGCTGCTGCAGCCATGTGGGATCGTTTTGGCCTGGTTTAGGCCCCTGGGTGGTGGCTCAGAGGGCTTGTTTTCGAGCTGTGCAGCCACTATACAAGTGTCCAAGGGCGTTACACCATGAACACCGGGGGCGCGCCTGATCAGGGTCGACAAAAAAGATCTCAGGGCATGCCCCAACTACCGCCACACGAGGAATAACCTCAATGTTATGGGATACAGTGGGGGAGGAGATGAATGACGCCCTAGCAGTGCGAGCTCTTTGAGTGGGAGCATAGTAAGAGGGGACGCTAAAGTCCACTGAAAGAACAGACCCAAACTCCATTAAACTACGATGGAGTGCCAGTTTAAGAGACTCAGGATCAACAGTCGTAGGTAGGTTGGAAAAAGTAACCCATGAAATTTTCTCCAGGTGAGAGCGTGTGCGGGAGATGCGAAGAGATCCGCGTGGATTAATGACCTGGAGGGTGGCAGCATGGTCAGCAAGGGCAGCTTCAGTGAAGCCCACATCGATGTAGTGGCCCTCCACTGATTCATGGATGGTGGTGTTAATAGGGAATGTCTCCGCAATCGCTGCAAAGTATGAGAAGTAATCCTCTGTATAGAATTCAACAGGGTTATGCCCATAATAAAGGCGAATTGCATGGGAGAGGGTTGAGCGAGGTAGAGCTTTTTGCGCTCTAGTTTCGGCCCATTTCTTCTTAACATCGGCAATAAACGCCACTTCACGGGGATCAGCTTTGGGTAGCGATGGTGCCAGAGGTTTTTGCCACGCCCCAGTGGCTCCTTTGGTACGTTTGTGTTTGCTTTGGGCTGCAATTGCAGGTTGAGTGTGAGCTGGTGGTTTGGACAAGTTTGCGGAGTTCCCTTGTTTCTGGAATGTTACAGCAGTTGCTGGTGTCATATTAAATTGAGGGGCGGTTTGTTGGGCCTCGCTAAATTGGGGAGGCCCATCCAGATTGGAATTAACTCAGCCAGTTGGGAGGAGGGAGATGTTTCATCACCATCCCAATCTATTTGGGTAAATTAAGCCCGAGTATTTGCTGTGATTTTGTGGGCAAAACTCACTGGCTGATTGGTGAATTGGTCGTTTTCAGCATATTGAGATAAAGTGCCAACTTGAGAAGTGCCGATTATGGGGTTTAAATGGGACGGGTGAGATTGGAACTGGTGTGAAGTTCCAAAATCTGAACCATTTAAATCCCCTTTTAGAGTAGATTGTCCCAATTTGGTGCTTAGTGAACCAGAATGTGTGGCTAATCCAACCTTACATCCGAGGGTTTGGGGGCCAGGTGATTGTTGGGCCTTGCTAAATTGGGGAGTCTCATCCAGATTGGAATTAACTCCAGCCAATTGGGAGGAGGGAGATGTTTCATCACCATTCCAATTTATTTGGGTAAATTCATCCCGAGTGTTTGCTGTGATTTCGTGGGCAAAACTCATTGGCTGATTAGTGAATTGGTCGTTTTCAACATATTGCGATAAAGTGCCGACTTGAGAAGTGCCAATTACAGGGTTTAAATGGGACGGGTGAGATTGGAACTGGTGTGAAGTTCCAAAATCTGAACTATTTGAATCCTCATTGGGAAGAGTAGATTGTCCCAATTTGGTGCTTAGTGAACCAGAATGTGCGGCTAATCCAACCTTACATCTGAGGATTTGGGGGCCAGGTAGCTGGGTATCGCCCCTCATGGAGGGAGCCAGAAACACGGCATCAGCAATAATAGATGGGGCTGAATTAGCTGACACAATGGGGGAGGTGAATGTCTGGATGGGCTGAGTTGCATTCAACTGAGCAGACGCCATTAAAACAGCGTGGGTGATGGCCTCCTTGGTTGGAGGGGGCCCAGCGGGTTGGTGGGAGGCAGCACACACAGAGCTGTTAGGCGTGCAGGTTGCAGAAGTGCGATCAGGTGAACTGGCGCTAGTTGGAGTAGCTCCAGGTTGGGGGGTGGTGCCTGCTTTCATGGCTGCTGCTTGAGAGCGGGTGATTCTGGTTGACCCTGAGGTGGGTAACCGAGGGTTGCTTCGTTTGGGGGTGGTGCTGGCTCATTTGGCATAGCCTGCGGGTTCTTTTGCGGGGTTTCCCGCCATATTTGCTAATAGTTTTTGTAAATCTCTTTAGTGGAGCTAAATTTCAGGCTGAATTGATTTTCAAAAAGTGATGCTTAGCAGAAAGAGATAATAACAGCACAGGGCTTTCTAGTGAAGCTTTTATCACTTTCACTACAGTTTCACATTAATTCAGGAGATGCGCCAAATATTTGTTATTTTCAAATGAAGCTTTTAGAGCTAGCTCCTTTTCTAGCTGAACAACCTTGGTTGTAAGGGTGGAGGTGGCGCTAGATGGTTCAAGCAACAGATGGCGTTTGAGCTTATTAACATGTGAAAAGGCCTGAGTTAACTGTCACTCCACCACAGCCACATGCTTTTCATATTCCTTTTGAGGGATGGAGTTGGGGGCTAAAGGTCCTGGTGCGTTTGCTCATTGTGCTTTTCAAGTTCATTAGCAAACTTCTTCAACAACGAGCGGGTGCTAGCAGTGGAAGCGTTCAGTTCATCCCTAAAGATCTTCATGGCTTTTTGACATACTTTACAATCCCAGTGTCCATGGTAGTAAGTTGATCATGCAGCTGAATGATGAAGTTGTGATTAGCTTCCACACCTGATCTGAATGCTCCAAGACGTTTGGAGGTCAGTTGATACAACTTATCATAGGCTAAATTCAGAGCTGCATGGGTATCTAGGTGTCAATGTAGCTTTTCATGATGTCCAGCTAAGAGATGCATCATGTGGACCAAGGTGGGGTGAGCAAACTTGTGTACATAGGTGGTTAGATTTGTAAGCTGGCTATAGGTCTCTGGGAGGACACTAGTCTCATAGAGAAACAAGTGGCATTCCTCTACCAATGACACTTGTTCACAGGATGCAATGTCACCAGGGTTAAGGATGCCATGAGTAAGGTCTCTCACAGCTTCAGTGGCCAGCCAGGTGATGCGGCAAGACTCAGGTATTAATATGCGCTCAAATCGTTCTTCTCCAAACATCAAAGCGGTAGGGCTGTCCATTTGATCCTCATCTTCAGCCCCTTCCCCATTTTGCACCCAATGGGTGACACTCTCCATTGCTTAAATACTTTATTGAAGTATACAGGGTGACCCCCTGTAGTGAGCACCAGTTTGTGGGATCCGCCAATAGATGCCACAAATTATTCTTAAAATATATGAAACTTACTTTTAAATTAAAAGTAATAATAAACGCTTTTTAAAGTTTTTTTATCTTTTTTATTGTTTATGCAGGGCAAGCCAAAAAGCTCCTCTATTCAATACTAGTATTTCATATTTAAACTAGTTCAAATCTTGGGGCCATGGGAATTTGAGGCTATAGTATTAAAAAGCTGAGTTGTCCAAATTAGGAAATATAGGCTTTTGCCTATCAGAATGAGGGTAAATATTTTGTGGCAAAACCAACCCATGTGGTAATGATTTGATAAATTGTACCCAATCACCAGCAGGTAAAATCTTCTCACCTTGGGGGAGAACAGACCCATGTGGTAATGGACACCTCAAATTTGGCCAAGGAGTCAGAGCAATCCTACTATCAGTTCTTACCTTATTAAACTGAATTTTGATTATAAAACATATTTTCCTGATGGGTAGGGTTCCACCGAGAATCTGCCAAGGTCTTTTCGCCATTGTTAACATAATATTTTTCAAAGATCAAACATGTAATTGGCTGATCATTGTAGTGGATTCAGGGGCATTCTTACCTCCAACATTCTTTTTTGAAAGTCAAGAAGGAGAATGTCCAACACACACCAAGGATTTTTCTATCCAGTACAGGTTTTGAACTTGAAACCTGTACTAGGGTGGAAGCAGCTTTACCTGCCAGGCTAACCACCCTTGATAGTATATTATTTTTAAAAATAAATAGAAATATAAAGCTTAGCTCGTATTTTTACTTAAACACAATATTCATATTTACACAGATTTGAGAGATGTAATATCTCCAATTTTTATATAAAAGCTAAGGTAAAATCTTTTTAGACTCATTTAAATCTATTAGATTATTCAGTGCAAGTTAAAAGTATAATAAATTAAAGATTAATAAATTTGGAATTTGCATAAAACTTGAAGGCCTATTTGTAGACCCAATCTCCTATGTTTGTTGTTATGCTAGCTAAATCTTCAAAACTGGGTTCACTCAGATTTATTTTTATGCTGAGGTTTGTAAATGCATTTCAGATGGATTTCTCAACTCTTTCAAAATCCTGTTGGTTCAGAACCCCTATTTATAGGGCGTCCCTTCCATTGCTTTAGCTGAGATTAACATGCATGATTAGCAAACTGACAATTTAATAAAATTTCAGATCATTTACCTATGATTGAACGCCAATTCTGTGCAGCCTCCTAAGCTGTAATTTATACTTATATAGTTATTCTCTATTAGAATGATGTGATGGTCAGGAATACTCTGAACTGTCACATCACCCCTCCTTTGAGATAAAAATTTCTAGATCTTATCTGAACAATGGTGGCAATCCTCAACATTTTTCCATGTGTATCCATAATTAAATAGTCTCTCCATTTTACCAGATATTTGCATTGACCACATACCAGCTTAATATCCACTATCACCTTGACCTCATATTCATGGAGTTTAATATAGCAGGTAAGAGGGGGAAAATTTTCTCTGGGAGAGGGCCTGTAAACAACTTGAGCTAAAAAGTATGGATAGTGGGGTGTGCTTTTAGACCTTCTGGTAAAATATTTTAAAGTCCACTGGGTTTAATTGGTTGATCACCTTGTATGTACCAAACCATACGGTCCCAAACTTATTGTGTGTAGCCTTGGTATTGTAATTTTAGGATATTTGCACATAGTTACCACCTTTTTATGGGATTCTCCCACCTTTTCTTGTCTGCCTTTTGCTTTAGATTTTATGGCGCACTCCAAGAGTTAATTTACATGCTTTGAAATCTCCTTGGCGTTATTGACAATTTTATCTACTGTGAGATTCTGCCCTCCCACTGAGAGGTCCCAATGGTCTGGATGATACACATGGTTGGAAAAAAGGAGAAATTCCAGTTGATTTGTAGACCAATTTGTTATATGAAACTGAGCTAATTCTATCCAAAACCTACAATCTGTCTGACATCCAGAAACATAACATCAAAGGTATTGTTCAAACACCCAAATTGCTCTTTATGTCTGAACATCCAATTGAGGATGTTAGGCAGAGGAACGACAGGGCTTGTTCTGTAATTTGCTATTAGATGGTCTCAAAACTTTTACACAAACTGGGGTCTTTGATCCAATATAATCTCCTCTGGCACTCCATAACAAGAGAACACTTCCTCCTAAAGCAAAGCCGCCGCCATCTTTGAAGTGATCTGCATGGAACATGGGATGAATTCTGCATACTTGGTTAATTGATTAACAATAAACATATTGGAATCTGCTCCTTAGGATTTAAGTAAGGAGGAGATAAAATTTAACACTGATGGATGTCCAGGTCTTGGTAGGTACATCATCTTTTCTACAGGAAGATTGTGTTGAGGCTTGACACAAGCACAGGTCAGAAATTGGATCACATATACCTTAACTTTTCTTACTAACCCAGGATTGAGTAGTATTTTGTGATTAGCTCCATGGTTGTTGCAACTCCTGGATGTCCAGCCAGCGGGTGATTGTGGCATGGCCATAAAATCTCCTTCTGTAAACTTCCCATTAGGAACCAAATCTTTCTGTGGTAATTGATTCCATTCTTCTTTTGGCTAAAATTTTTGAACTTTATTGAATTTCCATAACTAGCACCTTTTTTAAAAGTTTCCCCAAATTTAATAGTTTCTTGAGAAGCACAAAATCTTTCGTTAATCCCTCTAGCACAAACTCTAATTAGCAAAAAACGTCAGAGGGCAACATGGTAGCAGTTCAGAAATGTCTAGCTTTTGGTTAGTGTAAACTAATCTGGGACCATGACTTAAAAGATCAGAGAGAAAGTTTTCCTTGCCTGGATGGTACTCATCAATTAGAACCAAAATTAGACAACTTAGGTGCCAAAGAGCTTGCCTTTGGTTCATACATTTTTAGTACTAGATGGTCCCAACCCAAGGCCTTTGGTTCATACATTGTGGCTTCCAATAAAATTTTCAGAGCTTTATAATCAGTATGGATAGTGATAGGCCAGTGCACATACATCAGGTGGTGTTGCCACTACTGAGGGATGCAAAAATTGTCAGTAAGTTCTTATCAAATATGATGGAATTTGTTGCGGTCTGCCTCTTATGAATTAATAGAAATTAGGATGTCCTATGCCATCCTCCCCATGTTGAAGTAGGACAGCGCCAATGGAACAATTGTATAAATCATTTTTATTATAAGTGGGTTTTTAGGGTCAGCATGAGCCAAAACAGAGGCTTTGATAAGATTCTACCATTTACTAAAAGCTTTCTCTTCTTCTGCGCCCCAGTAGAAGGGCACCTTCCCAGTTAACTTAGTTGGTTATCACCATCTCTGAAAGGTCCTTATAAAACTTTCTTAAAAAGTTGACTGTTCCTAAAAAGTTCAATCTAAGTTTGATCAGTTGGGGCCTTCCATATCTTTATGGCACTGAGCTTGCTGGGACATACCGCTATTTCTCCCTCAAACATCACGTTTCCCAAAAACGCTACAGATGACTTGTGGAACTCCCATTGGAGGTTTTTAGTTTGAGTCCAGAGTCATAAATGGTTTTTAAATCAGACCTAAAATCCTTTATGTGCTGATTTCAGACTTAAAGAGCACCAATTCATCATCTGTATATGTGATGCAACAATGTCTTAATGTTTCATGTAGCACATGGCCTATCAACCATTGAAATAATGATAAGCATTTCTTAAACCAAATGGCATCACCCAATACTCAAAAATTCCAGGAACACTTGTATGCCACGAATTTTTAGTGATTTGAGTGTATAGGTACTTGATGAAACGGTTACACAAGGTCTAATTTATTATGCCATTTGCTCCCAGATTTCACGGGCAGGGTAATAATTAAAGAGAGGCAGGGGGTAAGGGTCTGGTTCTATCACCTAATTTAGCTTACAGAAGTCCACACAAGGATGGAGCTCTCAAATATCCTTAAGTACAAGCGGGGTAGGGGAAACCACATATAATTTGGGAGGTTTTATTGATCCTAAATTTTACACATGGAATTTATATACTTTTCTAGCGCTTCCCAGGATCTTTGGTACGAAGTATAAATTGAGCATCCTTGTGGCAAGTCCAAGTCTTCCTTAAACTGAAAATTGAGAAATAGTGACTCATAGGAGTATAGTTTAAGGAGTTCACAATCGCCAAACACACTTTAAACCACCATATTCTTTAGGCAAGGCGTCATTACTGGCTTCTATAGGCAAAAAATAAAACCTAGCTGATGTAGACTCAAAGGCTGAAAATCTCCAATGGATAGGTAAGAAATAATCTGGGTAAAAAGTGACCTCCCTATTTTACATATTGAATTGAGGAGAGAATTGGTGCAACCATTTCATTACCAGTACCCTGGGGTAAAGACAGTGGTTCATAATGCATAAACACTTATTAAACATTAGTTCCCCTTGTCCAATTATAAGATGTTTTCCACCCTCCAAAAAACAATTTTGGTAGAGGCAGCTAGAAGTCACATAGCCCGCCTCTTTCATATGAAGATTATATCTTTTTGTTAATTAAAGTTAAGAGTAGTTTTCACTAGCCCCTGTGTCTACTAATTCAGTCACTCTTCTACTTGATTTTGGTTATTAACTATTTTAGTGGTAAGAGTAAATAGAATTAATGTGCATAGGTCCTATATTGGTAGGAGATTCGTAAACAGGAACTGAAAATGCAAGTTACTCTGGACTACTGAGAATAGATCCTTGGGACTTCAAAACTTTTTTAACTTCATGTCCTCCTTCAGAGCTCACAGCTTGATCTGCCCAGGATTAATTGGTGAGACATAAGGGTTCAGATTCTTCAAAGCAAAGGTCCTTTCCTTTATCGCTCTTATACCACTTTGCATACATAAGATCCCGCTTAGTTCTCTCAGATTTAAGCTGATGATCTACGTTTATAGCACATCCTATATAATTCTTCAATCTTCAGCTGGGCGCGTCACCGCCAACGCTGAGAGAAGATCTGGGTGTAAGCTTCATATAAACATATGTGGTAACTGTTCTGGAGTAGCCTTAGTTGCTTGGGAAAATGGGAGAAATAAACAAGCTTATTCCTCTACTGTACCCTTCCACTGAGTTTTCATCAATAAGGCTGACCAGGATGCATCTTGGACCTCATCAGGGCAAGCTTATCGGTAAATCAATTGAAGACAATCACTAAGAGTCTCAAATGAGTCTCTTGTTTGTCCAGGAGAGTCCTAACCCAAGTTGCATGGAAATCATGTAACACTTTAAAATAATTAATAAATTTGATCAGCAAATGTTACAGTCCCTACCACCGCCTTGGTTAGGCAACTTTGAAATTGACTCTGTCAAAACTTTATGATCTCTTTCCAAAGCCAAAATTCTTATGAGGAGCTTAATAGAAATAACTTTAAACAAAGTACACTCACTGTTAACAGATACAAGCAACCATCCCTTCATCATCCATTAAATTTCATGTAGCAAGAACACCAACCAAAAGATGATCATAAGCATGGTGGTAGGATGCTGATACCATGCTGGTAAAATGGAATGAAAAGCACCTCTTTTGTACTCCATATGGAGCAAAAGGTGTTTAAATTCTGTGTAATAAATAGACTGACTCTTTCCAGTAGCTGACAGAAGAGTTGGAAAGCATTAACCAGGTAATTGTCCACAGGAAAGCACCATAGATAGAGCTCTGGATGTTCACATATTATTATTGTGGGGTTAAAATTAAAATTGAACTAGGGATAAGAAAATAATTAATTTTAAAAGAGTTTTTGGACCAGGAAAGGGAGAAAAGTGACTCCACCAAAAGATTAAGTTCACTCACTTAGTTTAAATAATAATTGTTCATGTCAATACTATAATACTACAGTAAAGTAGGAATTTAAAGCTCAAAATTTGTTTTTAGAAGAAGAATCATATTTACACAGAATTGAGAGATGCAATATCCCTAATTTTTATATAAAGGCTAAGGTAAAATATTATAGACTCATTTAAATCCATTAAATTATTCATTGTGAAAGTTTAGCGCGTATAGATTAATAAACATTATATTCTTGGCATTTTCTCCAAATTAAAATCCTTCTTATAGACATAATCTCCTGTGTTGATGGAATAATACCTCAATCTTTAAAATTGGAATTATTTTCAATTTCTATATATACTGAGGTTACAAATGCGTTACAGATGGATTTCTCTATTCTTGCAAAAATCCCATTGGGCTGTAACCTCTACTTATAGGGCATTCATTCCATTCCCTTTCTGATATAAATTAGCATTATTTGTGGATTTTTGTTTTAACTTATCTTTGTATCATTGAACCCCATATTGGATGCCAATTCTGCGTGGCCTCCTATGCTAAATTAAATTTTTTACTATATAATTATCCCTAATTAGATAATGTGATGGTCAGAATTTCCTGAACCATCACACTATTCAGCGGGATATAAACAAATTGAGAGGTTAGTTCAAGCACTACACAGGACAGCGGCAATCTCCTCTAATTAAACAATGTGCTATATTGTCAAGTTCCCAAATTTTATACTTTGGAGACTATTAACAAGAATAAATAATTGAATGAACTGCACGCTAGCATGCATGAAGTAAAGAGAGATCTTAAAGAGAAATGACAATTTAAGCAACTGTGCATTAGGGAGCAGGCGAATTGATAAACTTAAGAACAACAAATTGAAGGCAAATTGTAAATGGTAGATGTTAGTGTCTCATCAATCTAAGCCCCAGCTCAACTAGATCTATCTGGAGAAATTTTTTGGAAGATGAGGCTACGCGAGAGCATGCACCAACCTACTCACTAAGTGCCTACCTCATATTTGCCTTGCCTCCTTCTGTGAAAACACCGCCTCTTAGCCAAATCAACGATGAGCTGGAAACTCAGGCCCTGGGTTAGTGCTGCACCAATGATTTCTGGAACAAGAAGTTTCTACACAGAACTCCAGCTTTTTAATCCAGTTAACCTTTCTAAATCTGATAATCATAGAAATGTGCAATTGTTCCTGAAAATGTTCAAGATGACCATGCATGGAGACAATGATCCTAATAAAGCCACCACTATTATTAACTGTTATGATGACCAGAGCTGATATCTGATTATGAACTACTTACCCAAGGAACTTTAAACCTTTGCTGATGTGTGAAACGAAGTTTTTCAGGAGTTTAATAGTCCCAAACGCATGGCAACTCAGAAGGATGAATTTATAATCACTCAGTTATAAAAATGAAACCATCATTAGTTTTTCTGACTGATTTTACCACAAGGACCAGTTATCTTTGGGCGCTAAAGCCATGGTAGAATTTGATGTTAATTAAAATTCAAAACACCACCAAAAATTATAAACAGGCATTGCTCTTTGCTTTCAGAGCTTGTGAAGGATTTAAATACACTCTCCATGATAAAAGCTTTGAAGAGGTTCAAAGTTACATTTGAACCTCCTAATGTAAAAGTGAAAACCAGTTGACCCTTGCGTGTTGATGAGGGCAACAGAGGAACCATAGAGGCCTTCCTAAGAGTCAAAGAAATTTCAGCACTTGGTGTAACTTATCCAAAATAACTTGTTGAATCTGATAATCTAAGGGCATTACGTAGCTTTTAGCCCTGAACAACGCCCTAGGGTGAACCTTGTGACCTTCAAAGAGAATGAAATCCAGGAAAAGAGCCTCAGCAGTGGAAGGGGGATGCTCTACTGCCAGTCTTCATCCAGTCCTGTACCCAAATTATAGAGGAGATGTGGGCTATCCTCCTATATAAGAAACAAACAACATCATCCCCACAGTATCATCTATCACCAGAATTCAGCAAGCGGCCATGGAATAAAAAAGATAAGAAGTTGTATCTAAGTCTTACATCACTCAAATTTATGAGCACAATCAAATTTAGAGATACTGAAGTTTTTCAATACTTAACTATCATAAAAGGAGTTAAAGTTGCATTACTAATTATGACCCTGAACAACCACTTCCCCGATTTAGGAGACAGATAAGACTATGATTAATTAAGTCAATACTCCTTCCATTTTGCAATAAATAAGGAATCACAATACTTTCTTATTGTATTAATAATGATATTTATTTTAACATAATTTGGGTCTGAGCCATTGTTGACATTGGTGCCCCTGTGAACATAATTTCCAGACAGTTTGCAAACCAGTCTAGAATAGCTCCCAATGTGGCCTACCACCAACAATATGGAATGGATGGGCCTATAAGTATTATACTAAGGTACATAGCGCGTTACCAGTGAGATTTGTCTCTTTGCAGGTCAGTGCCTCTGCTATAGTGCTTTCCAACGATGCATACCAGTTTCTTGTCAGCACTAGACTTTAAAATTTTATAATGCCGTTTTAAACTATGAGGATATTCATTTAACTATTCTAGGTCAAACTCCTTGCATTATTTGAGGGATAAGCATACTATTCTTAATCATAGAAATAACTTTATTAATGTAATTTTACAATGGTGGTGTAGTACCTATCCATTAACAACAGATGGCTTACAAATGTTCCCCTCTAACTGCTACCATTCTTGAGAGCGACGAAATCTCTTTAGGGCACTAAAGGTTGCGTTTTATACCCTGAAGAACATCGTGTAGTGTCAACTATATTAAAACTAGAGCTTCCTGAAGGATTACTAGGAGATTTTCTCCCCTTGGCAATAGTCAAGGGATGAACTGTATGCTTCTCCAGGGATAATCTCATCTGGACACCAGTAGAACTGAGCATTACTTTCCAATATGACTGCCTCCAAAATTTCATCAAGTTAGGGCAGAAGATCGCGTTCATACATCTTACTTACTGGAATAAATTTAGGAAGTACTTGAGTTCAGAAATCTGAAAAAGTTTGGCTTACCCAAACCCTTACCAGGTTGTGCGGTTGTTTCTTGAGGGCAACTCAAGAAGCTAACTGATATTCAGAAGGGTCAAGCACTGGACCAATACAAAAATGTGCCCAGGTATTTGTGACCTATGATTAGACCTTCTTAATGTGTTGTGTGGATCCAGAATTACGTTAATACTGGGTATGCTAAAAACATTTAATCACGGAAAATATAGAGAAGCAAGGCTAGTAATAGGGAGGTGCATAAGAAATTGGAGAAGCTCATATGTCAAGGGATGGTCATTCCTTTGTGTAGCCCATGGGCCAGTCCAGTGCTCATAGTTAAAAGGATAGCTCTTATAGAGTTGTTAATCAATAACGCTTGAATCATATAAATAAAAAGTACTTCTGAACTTTACCTTGAATAGATGATGCTCTGGACAAACTAAAAGGAGCTAATTAATATTACTCTCATAGACTTCATCAGCGGTTACTGAAAACTTAACTGCCTTTTGAAGAATAAGAATAAATGTGTGATTACCTCCCAAGGATTTTTTCAATTAACAAAAATGCCTTAAAGACTGTAAAATGCACTAACATCTTCCAACGGGAAAAGGACACTACCAAAAGAAACTTGAACATAAGTTGCGTTTTGGTCTACATCAATGATATAAAAAGTGTTTTGATAACATTTACCCAATATCTAGCGCACCTGGAAGAGGTAGTTTGGAGGTTGGCTTGAGATCAGAAAAAATTAAGAAAAATATGTGCCAGTTATTCTAAATCCCAGATGGAGTATCTGGGGCATATTGTCAACAATTGAGAACTATGACCACAGCCATAGAAACTCAAGGCTATCAATTTAATGCAAATAACTGAAAGTAAGCAAGATATTAAAATGTAACTTAAAATGGGCGGGTATTACCGCTGATTTAAACCTGGATTTGCACAGCTCACTGAGCCTTAATTACAACTACATTGAGGAGGAATCATTTTCCATTGGTCCCAAGAGTGCAAAGAATCCATTGACTGTCTCCAGTGGGTTTTAACTGTAGCCCCATTCTGAGATACCTAACTTTATACATATTTTAAAGTGCAATCCAATGCTGTTGGGGATTCAACTGCGATGACAAAAAATAATCAAAATTAAGATTTGGTGTCTCAGTCTAATGAGAATATAAAAACCCCGTCAGAGATATCCAATTCTCAGATAGACTGACAATTAACCCTTCAGAGTTATTGGCTTCCTCTGAAGGATGAGGCTAAGCAATCCAAAGGGGAAAAACATCCCACAAGAAGGTCGATCTCATCTAACAGGAACCTTATCAGATCTGACCATTACAAGTATAGTGTTATTAATCAGCAATATCAGTCATCTATTAGGAAAGAGCTTACCTTGGTCAAAGCACAAAAATCCTCTCAAAGAACTACCAGATAGACCCCTATAAATATCCCTCATTTCTAACTAATAAAGTACCACTATTTTTGTCTCATGTAGATCAATTTCGGTCTATTCAAAACAGAATTCTGTATTTCTGATTGGAGTTTATTATTACAACAGAACTAATAACTTCGTTGTTCTTGTTTTTATATTTGCTAGAGCCAAAGAACTAATATTTTTGTAGCCTTCATAGCACCTGAATATCAAAATTTCTAACAAAATTTCAATATTGGTGCTCCTTGCCAGGTCTGCTTCTGAGCTACCTGGTGAAAACATACTTTCACAATGATAAATATATCTAGTAAAGAAAGCCCCTCTTCCGAGGAATCAATGAGTATCACCCAATGGGTACACTCCAACAGGCAGGAGATGCCTTCCGCTAATATCAGTAACCTTCAATTTTGAGCTTCTATGGACTTGGACATTAAGGGCCCTGACCAAGATAATTATCATTTTCCTTCTGCAGATGTAGAAGAAACGGTCAAAGGCTTAATAATTGGGGCTATTCAGCCTGGTGCCCGTCCTAACTGAGACTGAGCATCTTAGGTTGCAACTAATATGATGGACTTATACAACAGAGAAGTTTTACAACATACCAAAGTTGGTTTGGCTAGAACAGAGCAGTACCTCCAGCAGTACATAAATCCCGCCATTCATCACATACTCCAGATTTTGGGGTTACATCATCTCGAGATCTAACGCCAGTTGACCCTGGCGCAACAATTTCATTCTCAGTTATCCTCTTTCTATGAGATGGCTTCTAACTTTAATCAGGATAATCGGGAAGCCATACTCAATAATAGAATTGAAATTAATGCTATATATAATTATCTGGTGATTGACACTGGAGTTGTGGGTTACATCGGACAAGAAGTATCTCAACAGGTTAGTGATGTTGCTAGTCCTATTCACCACCAAATCACTACCCTTGAATATGAGATTAAACAACTGATAAACTTGTGGGCCCAACATGAGGAATGCTTTGTTGAACTTGACGGGCTACTTCAACAACTTGTTTGAATTGTGGATACTATTAGAGAAGGTGGACCCGGTACTGCTGGACCTCCTGGACCTCCTGGACCACCTAGTTCTCCTTCAGTGACCCAGGTTCCCCTGGTGAACGAGGTCCTCAAGGCACTGTAGTCAACAAGGCTACATGGGCCTGCAGGTCACGATGGTTTGCAAGTACTGGACCTCCTGGTCCCCCCAGCTCAATACATTAAATTCACAATTCTGAACCCTTGAGTCTACTAGTTTCAAGAGTGCAGGCATTAGAAACCCAAATCTGAGCCATAGCTCAAGGATGTTTCTTATCTTTAGAAGGCCTTCTGACTAACCCAGATTATACTCTAACCAACTTATTGGATGGCGTTGATAATGCTCATCATCTATGCGATGCTAACCAAAATACGCAAGAGACCCAGTTTGCATTGTTAACAGCTTCCATTGAATGGTTAATTGCTAAATGCAGAGTACTCGAGAATAAGCAAGAAGAGATACTAGCTGCAATTTCTGGCTTAAATCAAACGCCTGAAAATGACCATCTTACACAATGAGTTCAAAATTTACAGGATGACCTCAACCATTTAATACAACAAGTTGACCAAATTCACACTCTAGCCCATATCCCTGAATCTAAACCCTCTGAAGCTGATACAGTCATGGTGTTAGGCATACATGTCTTGAACAATAAACCCATTGCTTTCAAACCTACCTTTAAGGATAAGTTTGAGCTGGGCGAAGGTAGCATTCATTCTTTTCTATTTGTCTATGAGTGAGCAATGGATGGGGCGACGGATCAACAGAAAGTTCAGCATATTACTTCTTATCTAAGCCAGTTCACTCAAGAAATTATGATTCCTCACCTTAAGGTTTTCAACATGTGGGCTCAAGTGAAAACCGCCCTTATTAAGAAATTTGGGAGTGATAAAATCCTATCTAACCAAAAGCAAGCCTTTATGAGCATCAAAATCAAGCGAGGAGAATCAATCCAAGATTTCGTTAAGATATTTTATCATGAGGCCCAGACTCTTACTATGTGTGATCATATTACTGTAGATGATGCCATTTTTGCTGTGATGAGTGTGTTTGCTTCACGTACTCAGTTGTTACTACATTTAAAATCTCTTAAAAGAAATTTCAGATCTATTATTGACATCAAAGAGGCGCTTATGGAGATTCCTAATGGTCTGGTACACCCAACCTCTACTAATAACCCTCATTACTATATCCATGCAATGCTGCCTAAACCTGAACCTAAACCCAAGAAGGATCCTTGCAACTATTGCGGTCTAGTGGGGCATATGGAAACTCAATGTTGGAAGAAACAAGCGGAAAATTGAAAAAGAGGAGTCAGCATAGGGCATGAGGCTCCCTGTGATGACCTACCTCCTGTGCCTCATTCGCAATTTTTAAAACTACTAAAGACTGTTATGTGATATCTGCTCCTGGTGAACTTGATATCCCTGATGAATTAGCCAACAAAGATACTATTTCTTCTTATGCTTCCATTTCATTTTCTAATCCAATTTGACCGTTTAATCCCTTAGTTTTTCAATCCCGCACTTTGGCACTGATGTGACCTGGGTGGAAGTAATAGTGCAAAAAGTGAAAGTTTTGGCTATCATTGATATGGGATTGCCCTAAATGTGATCTCATCCAGGCTTATGAAAAAAATCAAAGTGGCGCTAGACATAAACCATTCTCAAGATTATGGAACTGATGGTCCTTCATACACTAAATCCATAGGAGCTTATTCTTCCCTGCCAATGCGCTCTGGAAAAGTTAGTTGTTTCAGCCCCTGCAGTAGTTTTGGACAATATCTGTTATGATTTGCTTTTGGGAACCAAATTTCTCATTGATTTTGATGTGTTAAGTAGTATTAAGGGCAATTATCTTTCCTTAATTGGATACCAAATACCTTTAATTATACAAGATGTCCCCAATAACAAAGGCAAACTCAAATGATGTGTTTGAATAACAAAATACACTACTTCTATCTCTCGTCTTGAGTACTGAATTTTGGGACCTAGGACTATTCTTTCGCCTCCTTCAGCTTGTGCCTCTGAAGGGATGCCTTTATACTCCAACAATTCGAATACTATTCCTCCAAAAGCTCAAGTTATAATTGATATTGGAGTACAAATATTTAGTGACAACTGATCATGCATTAGAGTTTTTCAGTAACAGAAATCCCTCTCATTTGGAGACCTTAACCTGCCCTGGTATCCCTGATCACACTTATGATGAGACTGTTCTAGTCTTACTATCTAAGTTCACCTCTTGACCTATGCGATTGTATTGAAATAACCCTATCACTTATGTGTGGCCTACTCCCGTGAATGAAATTTTATCCATCTCAAGATGTGGGGATTTACGTGATTTTGGGTTATAAGAACCAGCTATCATTGCTAGGGTTGACGTCAAATTTGGAGATTCACTCAATCCAGAACAACAGCATGAAGCTGAGGCTCTGATTGAAGAGTATGCGGATATATTTGCCAAGGGTCCTAGAGATTTTGGGCTAATGAAAGATGTGCAGCATCAGGTGAAAACTGGGGATACTCCACCTATTTGAGCTCAGCCTTATTTCAAATATAAAGTTGAGGAGGCTCAGGTCTCAGTGATTTTAAAACAACTCCTTGATGTGGGGCTACTAACGCCTTCTAAGAGTCCATGGGCTTCCCCTCTAATACTCATTCAGAAAAAAGATGGGGGTCATAGAGTATTTATGGACTATCGTTGGCCTAATTCTGTTACCCAAAAGGATTCTTATCCTCTACCTTGCATTGATGATTCATTAAGACTATTGTCTGGATCACAATTCTTCTCGGCTATGGACCTTTGCTAGTGGCTATTGGCAAATTGACCTGGCTTTAGAAGACCATCAAAAATGCGCCTTAATCTCTAGTGAGGGGTTATTTGAGCCTACTTATATGCCGCAGGGGCTTTGTAATGCCTCTGCTACTTTTCAAAGAGCCATTAATGGCTTATTTGGGGATTTGAAACTTTCCTGTGTTTTGGTTTATTTAGACAATGTTACTGTTTTCCCACGCACTTTTAACGAGCATTTGGCTCATTTAAAGAAGTATTTGGTCAAATGCGCCATGCTTCGATTAAACTAAAACCATCTAATTGTGTTTTTTCAAAACTGAGATGGAATTCTTAGTCCATAAAGTTAAGCGCGATGGGATTTTACCCTTATCCAATAAGATACAAGTAATTTTGGAAATGCCTGTTTACTAAAAGCTTGCATGATATTCAAGTGTTTTTAGGGATGGTTGGTTTTTACCTACAATTCATCCCCCATTTTGCTGAGATTGCGGAGCTTTTAGTTTATTTATTACACAAGGAAGTTCCTTTCTTTTGGGAAGAATCGCAGCAGCAAGATTTCTATCTTTTGCGCCAAGTCTTAGCTAGTGCCCCAATTTTAGCTCATCCTGATTTTTCAAAACTCTTTATCTTATTTACCAATGCCAGTTATATTGCTATTGGGGCCATTCTGGCTCAGAATGATTCCAACCTGGTTGATCATCCCATCACTTATTATATTAAAACCCTTTCCAAGGCAGAACGCAATTATAGCGTTACTGAGAGAGAATGCCTCACAGTCCTATCCGCCATCAAGGATTTTCACCCTTATCTCTATGGCAAACATTTTACTATCATCACAGATCACGCTTCCTTGAAATGATTACAACAAATGAAGGATTCTTATGGACGCTTAGATAGATGGGCGTTAAAGCTCCAGAATTATGACTTTACAATTCAACATCGCGCTGGAGCTATACACCAAAATGCTGATGGACTTTCTTGATTACCTATACTAAAGTTATTCACTGCTGAGGAGGATCGTATCTGTAATCTGATTGGCAGACCTGAACTCTGGTATCATAAATCTAAGGACTTTATAGCAAAGCTACAATCCTTAACTGAGAATGCTCAAGTTAAAGAAGGTTCCTTATATAAGAAGTTGGGATCTAAATGGTTGCCTTTTATTCATCCCTCTGAGAGGACTGATACTATTATGGAGGCTCATCAAACTGTAGGGCATGGAGCTGTTGCTAAGACTTTACAGTGGTTGAAAAATTATTGTTACTGGTATAGCATGCTGGAAACTGTACACGATTTGTTGGAGATGAGTCTCTCTTGCCAACATCAGTGTGGTGTAAATCCAATTTACCAACACAAAATTGTGGGACCTTCAGAACCTTTTTCTACTATGAGTATTGATGTGGTGAGCCCTCTCCCTACTGCTACTTATGGACATCGTTATATTATATTAGCTATCGACTATTTCACCAAACTGGATTGAAGCTGTCTCTGTTTACACGGTCACTGCTAAGGCTACTGCATCCTTCCTATTCAAGCAAGTTTTCACCCCGGCATGGTAGCCCAAAAGTACTATTATCTGATAATGGGACTAACTTTGTTTCTCAGGTGGTATCTGAGCTTACTAAATTAATGGGTACCTATTAGTCGTTTATGACCTCTTACAATTCTTTTTACTAATGGTTCAGTCAAATGAGAAAATGGTACCCTTGTAGCCATTCTTTGAAAGATGGGCCCTAATGATCCTAGTAGATGGAATCTCTATTTACCTAGTGCGATGTTAGCCTATAGGGTTAGCTACAATTGTATAATTGGAATGTCTCTCTTTAAGGCTCTTTATGGTCGGGATCCTATTCTACCCTCAAGTATACAACCTATACTTGATGCCACAACCCCGCAAACTACTGATTTAGCTATGAGAAGACTAGCTGATGAAATCATTTGAGTACATGCCTTAGCCTTGAGTTCTCTTGCTGCTACAACCTTAAAAGAAGGAACTAGAACCAATGCTAGTCGACCTAAGTTACCTGAATATCAAAATTAGGGATTTTGTACCCTTTTATCATCATAGACTTGGAGGACGGATTTACAAACTTGATACCTTATTGGCTGGTCCTTACCATATTATTTATCATCAGGGTATTGAATACTCCATTGAGCTATTGATACTGGTACTGTTATCAATAGAGTTCATAGTAGGTTTCTCCATAAGTATGTGCCCCCTAGGCAAGTTCTTGAGGGGGGCATTGTTGGGGATTCAACTGCAATAATCAAAATATAATCAAAATTGAGATTAGGTGTCTCAGTCTAATGAGATTGTAAAAACCCCATTGGAGATATCTGATTCTTGGATAGACTGATGATCAACCCTTTGGAGTTATTAGCCTTATCTGAAGGATGAGGCTAAGCAATCCAAAGGGGAAAAACATCCTACAAGAATGTTGATCTCATCTAATAATAACCTTATCAGATCTAACCATTACAAGTATAGTAATAATAATCAGCAATATCAGTTATCTATTAGGAAAGATCTTACCTCAGTTGAAGCACGAAAATCCTCATGAAGAAATACCAAATGGACCCATACAAATATCCCTCATTTCTAACTAATAAAGTACCACTATTTTTGTCTTGCATAGCTCAATTTTGGTCTATTCATAACAGAATTCTGTATTTTTGATTAGAATCTATTATTGCAATGGAACTAATAATTTTGTTGCACTAATTTCTATCTTTGCTAGAGCCACTTAACTAATAATTTTGCAGCCTTTGTAGCACCTAATTATCAAATTTTCTAACGAAATTCCATTAAATGCTTATCTCATAAATATAGGGACCATACTTTCTCAGATAGGGGATGAAGAAGAACATCTAGAAGCCCCATACAACCAAATCTTGGACAAGCACAAATGCAATTCCATGGTAACTGAGCAAGTATACCTAGCTATCATGTACGCTTTTAAACATTTTTTAATTTATATACATTGGACCAAGAGCATGATTGTCACCAACCGTGCTTTATCATGATGTTTATATAATTTTAAAAAAACCAAAGGTCAGTTAGCACGATGGTACCTGAAGCTACAGACCTACAACTATGAAATAGTTATTGCTCAGGGCAGACTCTTTTTAATGCTGACGAACTTTTGTGGCTGACAGTTATAACAGCACTGTCCCCCTTCTCAGATCAACTAATAAAAAATGGAACCAAAAAATCACTGACAAAAAACCTATTATTTGCCAAAACTTGGACCAACAAATAAAAGTCACTGAATCTGGGACGAACAATTGTACAAAATTGTGAGAAATGACTGAAGATTATGATTCCCACTTTCTACTCTCCCAAAGATGTTCATGCAAGCTCAATGCGCTGTTGGACATGGGGCTTACTAAATACCTTAAAATTGATTTTAATAGGGGTATTATTGGTAATCCTTAAGATCTGATATTCAAGACGTGTTAATGAAATGTTGCAAGTGTTAAGCCCCTCAACTCTATAAGTCTACAACTTCTTAAGGGTAGTTAAGACCAACTGTGCTTAGCACACAGCGTTTATAGATATCATAGGACTCTTCCTTGCCAGCGTTCTCAATGCCAGATACATTATAATAGCATTGATCATCTTACTATATATTTGAATCTTGAGCCATAAGAGATCTTGAAGCAATATTGACTGCAAAACTTATAATGAAGCAGGTAATACACTGGCATGGTTGCCTACAAGTTATCTTCACAAAAACGCCACCTATACCTCTCAAGTTGTTCCCAAGCTAAATGAGCTAATAAAGATCTTTGGAGTCCTCATCATCCTTTATCATCTCAAGACCAATGGGATGGTAAAATGGGCTAATGGTATCTTAGTACAAGCTCTTTAAAAAGTTCGTCAACAATTCTCCATCTCAGTGGGTTATATATGTGGACTCTACTGTCTTTGCTTACAAAATCAGTTACCACAGCAGAATTGAATATTCAACTTTTCAGCTCTTGTACGGTTGACAACCTGCACTACTGTCTTTATTACATTCAATCATTGGCAATGAGGATGAGACTTGATTATACAAGTACTTTGACCAACTGGTTTAACTCTAATAAAAATTCATATTGAAGCTTATGGAGCAGCTCTGACCAGGAAAATAATCAGAAAGAAAGAGATGACTTGCATCAATTACAATGGCAAACTTTGCTGTTGGATAAAGAGTTGCTTACTGTAATATTTATAAATCTTGGTAGAATTCATTAAGTTAGCTACATTATGAGGAAAGACTTTATGTTGTACCTGATCAAGTCACTGCAAAATCTACAGTATTCAAAGCTTGGTTAGCAAAATATATTTGATCATATACACACCAAATTTCTCCAAAAATATCATGAAGCAAATGACAAACCAACAAAGATCAACCATTAAATAAAGTTAAGTGGAAGTGATAGGCAATCATAGAAATAATTCCTGTTTCACAAATTTAAGGTATAATACAATCCCAACCTCTTTTTTTAAGTCTTGCCCAAAAAATGTGTTACATTATAGTCATACCCAGGACTTACCATTTGAACCATTTTCCCTACAAATCAATTCCTTTTCACAATTTCATTATACAATAATCAATTATACTCATCATGAGAGCACTATTGCATTTTGAATGAAGTAAATTTTGCTAAAATTATTTGTCATTTTAAAAAAGAATTACTTTAGTTGTTGAGTTTATCAGCTTTTTTATAAGTTGGGAAGGTAAGATTTGAAATAGCCAAATAAGATCCTGTGCATGTATAGTGAATGTGCACTTGTGCTACAGCCACCATGTCATCAAGTCAAACCTGAGAGATTGATCTTACTGATCCATGAATGGGTACAACGGGCAGTTGAGTCTAATGATCTCTATTTCCAACTGGAAGTTTAGGTCAAAATCAAAATGGTTGGAAAGACAAATAGCATTTAAATCTATGAACAAAGCTTTGTAAGGGTCCAAGGTCAGCGTCATAGTGGGAAGGTAAGCTACAGAATATGAGATGGAGTACTCTGCTGCTTTCACTGCGTTGACTGTGACCAAAGTGGTAATAAGTGAATTTCCACAGATTAGTTATGGATGGTGAATGACAACATATTTTGTTCTAAGTCAATGCTTATAAAATAGCGGCGCCACCAGCCAACGCCCAGAACTACTAGATACAACGGCTTTGGGATAGCTAAGCAGTGATCAACAAACTCATGTCCATATGCCCTGAACTTGAGAGGTTTACAAAGCGGCAGAGTGACCATAGGAATTGGGAGGCACCCATATCAGGGGCCCTGTAGTAACTGGAAGATCCAAAGCCGCACAAACCTCAGGTCATTTTAATTTTCAGTTTCATCAGTGTCCACCAAGGCATTTAGTGTGACTTCCCACTCTCCAACCATAATCTGAACAGGGTCTTTATAGTAAGCGCAATCAAACCTTTTTTATTTGGTAAGAGACCATATGCAAGTTTCTAAATGCTTAACCATAAAAGGCTTCTGGCTTGCTTAGACCTAGGTAAAAACTGAGTGGACACATATGCTGCTCATGCATATGATAAATAATCTGCATCAAGAGCTTATGGGTCAGATGAGGGCTGCACCTCTGATAGATCATCGTAAACTGGGTTTCTCTGGCGCCCAGCTTCAATCTGACCACTAGAGAGATATGATTGGAGATATGTATGGTTCTTTAGATTTTATTTAGAATGCCACATCTCCCAATGATACTTTAGTGACGTCTTATTCCTCTCAGTCCTCTTCTGCATATTACTCTTCTGCTTCCTCTGCCTCATATTATTCCACTTCCTCTTTATCTACCCCCTCTTCTACCACGGCATAAAACCTGTGGAGGATAATATCTGGGAGAAGTAATGCCCTGGGAGTACACTTGCAAGGTTCAACTCTCTTAGAGTATCCAAACTAAGAAAAAGTGAAAGGAGTCCCTATGAATAGTGTGCCTGGGGAAGTCTCTTATCTGTGAGCTTTATAATGGGAGTAACTTAGTGGAGGAGGGTTTGGTAGGTAGCTTCTTTCAAGGCTTCCCACGTCCCAAGAGACAGGAGGTTTGAAGTGAAATTTCCAATTTTTAATGGTCAACCTTCTGCCCATAAACCATCAATGCCAGGAACACAACATAACCGTGAAATTATTTGTCTAAGTTACTGTGTTATGATGGGAATGTTCCAAGAGAAAATTGGACTTTGAATGTGGGTGCTTCAGAAGCCATAACAGCAGCCACAGCATATTCACCTGCGCTTCTTTAGGAATCAAAGAATGAAAGGAGGTGGTTTCATTGTCATTTTGGAGTTAAACATTTTTTAACTTATGATTTAAGTGAGACCTTTAGGTAGCTACAGCTTAGTGTGACATCAATAACTGCAGATTTTAGTATAATGTAAACTTTTAGGGTTCAATGCACAGGTTTGTGTACTTGATTTATCTAGATAAGGGTGCGGCGATAGTTGTATTAAGACAACTTACAAGTAGAGCTTCTTCACAACCAATGACATAAAATAAAATTAGATATTCTCCTACAGGAAGGTACTGACAACCTTACTTCTGGTAACTTGATAAAATTTTTGCATAAGGAAACTATCCCTTATACTCCTACATAAGAGAAAGAAGAATAAAATGTATTACTATCTAATTTACCACTGTATTTACTTTATGAAACAAAGGGTTTAAATAGATAGGCTCAGTGCCCAACTCTTCAACTTGTACCCAATGAAACAGAATTCATTTCAATGAACTTAATCCAAAGAGTCTTACTAAAAAAATGAACAAATCATCCACTACTCAGTATCCACCACTAACTAGATTATGACCCTCTATGGGTTGGATTCTGAAATAGCGTGTCCCAACACTTTTATTTAAACTCCAGCATATTAATTTTTATAAGCTAGCAGCCTGCTTAGGTAATGGGACCATTTACCCATTTACAGAAGGCTACTTTGTTTAGGATAGCCTGCAAGTTATTGCCACAAAAAGCATAGTTAACGCTTCATAACTTTGAAAACACATTTATCAAATAATGAAAAAATACTGATAAAAATATATAAGAAAGGTTATTGTTTAAAAAACCATTAATCAAAATCCTTGAAAATATTTTTTTTGATCTTCAACAATCCATTAAACATCATGATTGGGCTCAAATCCTAATAGACTAGACTACTGACTCATATATGAACATTCCCAACAAAAGTTATTGAACATTGATATATCTAACGCCTATTTAGGATACATATCAAAAAGCAAACCAAAGCAGGACAAGACAGATAGTCATTCATAATCTTTCACAGTTAGATAATGTGGGCTTTTCAAATCTAACATATATACTATAATAAAATATATGGAATACAAGGAATTTTTAGGGAATTAGTTTATTGGAAAATATTAAACAACACCCCATCACCCTGCCGTAGTTAGGATGCTAAGTTTTAGGCTGTTCTGGAGAAGATTACTAAACTGAACTATAAAAGTAGGGACATATTGCCAATTCTCAAATACAGTAATTAACAGTACTAAACATTAATTTTTCCTATAAATAGTATTGGATGAAATCCGTGCTATTCTCAGGTTGTTTTTCACAAATAAAAATGTGAAAACTTACTTTTCTATTTATAATAAGTTGTAAGTTTATATCCCATTTTTAGTCTTTTATCTTTATTTTTGCTCATCTCATCTTAGTAATGGATTTTTCTCTTCTAATTTTCTCCTGATTGAACAACCTATTGGGGAAGAGGCTGAGGCCCTGTTTGTAGAGTCTTAAAGATTTCAAAAAAACAGACAGAGGTTTTTTATCTTTCCTAGATAGTACTCTGTAGATTTGACAACTAAGGTGGCCTTAAAAGTAGGTTATGGAGAAAAAACATCAGAGGTAGGGAGGGGCGGCAGCTATCAATCTCTTATCCTTGGTATTCCCTAGGTCAGAGATTTGGGTAAGGGGCTGGGAATTAGGTTTGAACCTGTTTTTAGTACTGAAGGGATGCATAACCCTGCCCAGCTTATAGTTGGAGCCAAGAGACTTACAGCTCTTATTGAGGCTCATCATGGTGGGCACTACAGCTGAACAGCAATACTTATTGATTATAGTCCCTGGGTGTATTGTACTTTGGGTTAAGTTCTTCATGGCAGCGCTAGAGGATCAGTAGACCCAATGAGACTCTGGAAAGACTGCTAATTGTCTGGATGGCTAGTAGTATGATAGGTCTTATGGATATCTTCTATCTTGCTAGAAGGCCATTAGAGACAATAAAGCTCTGAGATGTATTCTAGCTTGTGATTCTTTCTTTATTCCCATCTTTTGACCAGTGGGTGATTCTTGTTTCAGAAGTACTATCCTTAATGTAATAAGTTACTTGTGGTATGTTTTTTGGTGGTGCTCTGTGTCTCCTGTAGTGAGCATCAGCTGTTAGGTTCCATATTGTTAGCTGTCTGTGGTGCATGATCAAGTTACCAGTTAATATTGATTTTAAGAAGTATAATTAGTATATCATCAATTGTTGAAACTAATTCTAGTTTATTTAAGCCTTGGTTATGGATGAACCTATCTCCAACCCCAAGGTGCTTATTAGATGTGGTTAATTATGTTGGGCACTCTCGCCAGCAAATATACTTAAATTCAACATGATTTGACTTTTGATTAATTAAGGTTTGATTCAGCACTTTAAGATGAAAACTAAGTGAATAATAGATATAAACACCTTGGACGGATTAATTATTATATAATGAATAAATAATTAATGGGAATGAAGTTAAATGAACAATGACATGGGTTAACTCAGACAGAGTGATTCTTAAGAAATGGCAAATTAACAAATGGGACATGACGCCAAATGAACAGAAAGCTGGATAATTTATTATGAAATATTTAATTAATTTAAGGAACAATTCACTGAGGAATAATCACTTGCAACAAATCAATGTCCAAGGTTGATGAGGCCATATTAATATTCACCGAGGAATATAAATATGAATACTTTTTTGGGAGTGAATGGTCTGATTCATATGAATCATTATCCCCTTATCTGGATAATGTTTAAATCTCAAATTTATTTAATCGTAATACAGTCAAAATCAGTCCCACATGTTTATTGAGACTATAAAATCAATGAAGCATTTCTGCATCAAGAACCATTGGAGCAAGCATCATTGTGGTTCCCTATATTAATTTTTTGCATTATGATATCAGTTTATTCAGACTATTGCCTCTAATTTTATTGACAACCTTATCTTAACTTTTGAGCGCCTGTACTCTGAGAATTTAGTAGTAAATAAATCTTCTGATATGTAGTTCTCTTTTGCTCTCCAGTTAACTGCACAAGTTCTTAACAACTGCATTAATTGAATTATTGATATTTAATAAATAATAATGAGCAGTAATGAGATGAAGACTATTACTCAATTGTGCTCTCTCAAAGACCAAGTTGAGTGTTAAGTCCAACTCTAAACAGGTGCTTGACCTTCCAACAATTGAGGGTGATTCTGTAATAAATAAGGAACTTATCTCAATGTCCTTTCTCTTTTATTGCAGAGTCTGCGGAAGTCTTGATAGCCAATATACTGCAACCAAAGGATATACAATCCTTAAATTGTTATCCCAAGAGCTAACTATACAACTAATGTTAAAACCTTAAACTATAAAAATTGCGCTATTTTAATTTTATTTTATCTACTGTGAGGTTAGGGAATTTATAAAGTATTTGGCGACCAACTCTTCTGGTGGCGCCTCACTGAGAATTGGCAACCATTGTCAATGAATTAGCCCTCTTAGGATGCACCCTTGAGGACCACCATCATTTTACTAGTTGGATTGCACTGCCAATTAGAGTTGTGACCTCTCCATGGTTAATTTAGGGAGGTGTTTCCACAATTTTTAATCAACCTTAGAGGAGTACCCTATTTGGGCTAGCAGTATGCTTAGGTAATAGTACCTTTACCCATCAACCGCAGACTGAAAAACCCAAAGGGTTAAATTTCAAGTTACTTTCAAAAGTGATGTCAAGGCTTCAGCAACTAAAAATAGATTTCTGAGTTGATCATTGAAAACTAATTGACTTTGTGATTAAATTACCAATTAGTTAATTGGCAATCCAACCATAAAGTAAATATTTTGTCAGCAATCTTTTTGACAAAACATGATCAATCTAGTGGATCAACACTCAGCAGATCAATATATATTTGTTTGGGATAATTCACCAAAAATAGTTATCACTAAAAATAACTCTCACATCCACTAGAGGATAAGATCCCCTAATGGGCAAAGCAACTATATGTAATCTAATTGGCTGGGTAGTATGGGAATATCAGAATCCCACCATTTTTCCCTGATTGACTAGATTACACAGCAAAAGATAAGAAGATAGGGAAATGATGCCATCTCAGACCAGGGTCTTCAGTGCAACTTTAACGGAGTTTTGTATGTCCTGCAATTAACGCTCTCATTCCCCTCTTTAGCAATGTGGCCCCTCTTCCTTCTTACTCGCTGTTGCCTCACTTGAGCACAGTTCCCAAGGCATTATTCCGCACCAGAACTATACCAGCCATTCCCACCAAAAAAAAATCAGTCAACCTATAAAAAGCCCAGGTCAGGTTCCCAATGACACCTTGTCATTCAACATGTACCAACCCCAGGACAGGTTCACAATGGCGCCTTGACATATAAGTGCCCTAGGACTACTCAAAGTGGATTCAGTTACAACCTGAGCTGGTCCTCCTGATAAACTTCAAAAGGACTCTTCCTGGTGGGTCTAGTTTCAACCTGTCCTGATCATGCGGAGATACTTATTTTTTGCACTTTGGGACTTCTTCCCAGTGGACCCAGTTGCAACCTGAGCTGGTCCTGATGATGACAACGGTCTTCTTTCCCATCATAATCTTCCCCCTCCACCTCACTTGGTATGTGGGAACACCGACAAACCACTTTCCATGGCACAATAAAAATTAATACTTTTTATCTTTTTTATTTTTTTATTAATGTTTTTTCTCTTTTATCATTTTTCCTTTTTCTTATTATATTATAATTTATATCTTCTTTTTAGAATTGTTTGCCAACTCAAACGCTTGGATTAATTCCGCCAATATGTCTGTAAATGATCTCCTACTTGCACAGATTGATAGGTACAGTTATCTCTACCCAATTTCATCTGTATTTGAACATTTCTCTTGGCATTTCTTTCCTATCTCATCAATTGACTAGATAAGATTGAGCAACTTCATCTACCACCTCTTAGCAACTGCCTTCTGTTTCAATCTCATCTAGCACCTCAAGTCTTTTCATGGCAGATCCAGTTGCAACCTGATTTGGTCCTGCCAACAACTTCATTATAATAAGATGTTAAGTAGAACAGGTTCTCTTGAGGAGCTAGATTGTTCAACATCCATACTGCAAGGCTTTTTACTGAACTTTGAGCTTCTTCTTCCTCTTCCTGAGGCAGCACAAAATTCTCATCTCCTTTTGGGTTTTCTTCTGATTTTGGATGACATTATTATAACAATCAAGAGCCTTAATTAGTTGCGTGGACAGATAACAAAATGATATCTTTATTGCACAATTGGTAAGAGAACGTTCGCCTCATCCAGTTTCATTTTATCTAATGCCTCAGGGTTTTTGAGGGATCTGCCTTTCTCCATTATTTGTCATGTGTATGGATGAGCAACCTCCTTCACAATTTTGGGATCTATTCCCTTTGATTTTGTTCAGGATCACATTAGCATCCAAATGGACCACCTAGTAAAGTGGATCAGGTACGTCATCCTCCATGAATAAATCAAAGGTTTCATTGTTGTCATTCATTATATCCAGAAGAACAAGGTTGACTGCAGTGCATATTATTACTTATCTAGACCTCAGGCCCTTTTATTGATTCTTGACTGATTTAGTGAGCCTATATTAAAGCAACTTGCTTTCTTGTAAGTTTTTCTTTTACATTAGGCAATTACATGCCCCATTTTCTCACATTAATGGCAGTGAACTGGAGCTTTATCCATCCATTTTTTGCCCCTTGAGCTTATTTCCCATCACGGTTTAGCTCTTTTGTTTGTTATTGCCCTTAGAATTTCACAATATTCTGGGCTTACGTTTTGATCACCCTAAAAGTTTAATTAGATCTTTAAAGGTCTCTCTGAGAATCTTCAGAAGTTCCACCATATGTAAGGTCATGATTTAAGTTACTAATGCCGATGCCATAATTTTATGCAGCTCACAGTAGGGCTGGAGCGTCGCCTGCATGGCTATACACGCATCAAAGTAAGCACTTTCACCTCAGTCAGGATCTATGAATTTTGATAAAAACAATTAGCAAAAGTGGCCAATGTCTCATCCTTTCAGAATTGTATACCCATATATTTTTGTTTGCAAATTTGCTATTCTAGTAGGGCTTCTGAATTCCAAAATGATTGCTTCTTTTGCTTCAGTGTGCAATCAATTATCTTCAATAAGATGAGGTAGCACAAGATTCTGACAAACAGTGCTTAGCCAGTTCATTATAATTACCACTTTTTGGCAGTCCACATAACTGAACATTATAATCTCAAACAGATGGAAAAATGATGAGGTGTTATCCTGGTAAAAGGTAGCAATTTCAGAGTATTCTGAAATACTTCTATGGCTCCACTGGCAGTGGATTCCTTCCTGACAACCTGAATGACCATAGTTATTACTTCAGGAGTCATCTTCAACATGACAACGAATGATTTAGGCATATTTCAGGTAGTGGTGTTTTCCTGACTGGAGTTTTGCAGGTATTTTTGCTGGCTTTATTAACCTCAAGTTGCACGCAATCAAATTTGTGATTTTCTAACTCATTAATATGCTCCATAATTTTCAGCATATTCTCACAAACATGTTGAAAGCATTCTTGGTTCGCTTCATATTTAAATTATTTTAAATTTCCTTGATGAGTTCACCATCTTTTTTCTTTAATGAGGTAACCTTCCCACAGAGGTTGTTATTCACTTTCCTAACATGTTAAATCACTTCTTTGGCTTTGGTTACACACTCCTCCAAAGTATTAGTTATCTTGAGATGTTGAATTAAGCACTTTTTAATTTATGGTCTTCATCTCTGTCCAGAGCTTCTGAAGTTCATTCTTATATGACATTATGGATATCTTCCCCTATTATTTTGGCTTTTGAAAACTCAACTACCCCATATTGAACACCAATGTTAACTTTTGTGCGCCTATACTCTATTATTTAGGTACCAAATGAATCTTATGGTATGTAGCTCTCTTTGGCTCTCTAGTTAACTGCATAATTTCTTAACAACTGGTTTGATTGAATTAATGATATTAAATATATAATGATGGTCATTAATGGTATGAAGACTATTACTCAGTTGAGCTCTCTCAAAATGAAGTTGAGTGTCAAGTATAACGCTAAACAGGTGCTTGACCTTCTAATAATTATAGGTAGTTCTGTAATAGATAGGGAGCTTCTCTCAATGTCCTTTCACTCTTATTGCAGAGTCTGCGGAAGTCTTGATAGCCAATATACTGCAACCAAAGAACTTCCAATCTTTTAACTATTATTTCAAGGACTAACTATAAACTAATGTATTAAATATTAAACTATAAAAGTAATTGCGCTATTTTGATCTTATTTTATCTACTGTGAAGTCAGGGAACTTATAGGGGATCTGGCGACCAACTCTTTTGTTGGCGCCTCACTAAAAATTAGCGGCCATTGTTGATAGATTAGCCCTCTGAGGACGCACCCATGAGGACCACCATCATTTTCATAGTTGGATTGCACTACCAACTAGAATTGCGACTTCTTTATGGTTGATTTAGAAAGTTGTCCCCATAATTTTTATTCAACAATAGAGGAGTACCCTATTTGGGCTAGCAGTATGCTTAGGTAATAGGACCTTTACCCATCAACCGCAGACTGCAAAACCCAAAGGGTTAAATTGCAAATTACTTTCAAAAGTGATTTCAAGGCTTCAGCAACTAAAAATGGATTCCTAAGTTGATTGACGACAAAACTAATGACTACTTTAATTAAATTACCAATTATTTATATGTCAATCCAACCATAAATATAATATATACGTTAGCAATCATCCCCAACAGAACATGACCAATCTGGAGGATCAACACCCAGCAGACCAGTAGATATTTGTTTGGGATAATTCACCAAAAATAGTTATCACTAAAAAATAATAACTACCACATCCACTAGATGATATAATTTTCTAGTTAATAAAACAGCTATATGTAATCTAATTGACTGTGCATTATGGGCATATCAAAATCCAAGCATTCTATAAATTGGGTTAGTTTTTTTAATAAAATAACTTCCCTTACTATATATTATCTCCTTAGCTAGGGTGTAACAACCATAGCTTGTTTTGTTTATTTTGGGAAGATTCACAGGGTATAGGCATCCCTGGGTAATTACATTTGCAGTATTGGCCTGCCAAGCCCCATGTACACCTTTCTGATGTAAGAAACCTCTGTGAGAGTACTAAGTAATTTAGGCCCTCAATTGGCGCAGACCTGCTAATGAATGATGTACTAGATGAGATCCAACCACAGATGGACTTGGGATCAATTAAGACAGTTGCTGGGCTGCACAGGCTGACATAATCATATGGGTGTTGAAGCACTCAGGTTAACCAGATAAGATTTAGTGCACTCAGGTCAAGATGGCCATATGGGTTGAGAGTACTAGCTCTGGGCACTATATAGTGTTGGTTAGTTCATGGTGAAGTTGTTCTAGAGGAATTCCAAAGTTGAGGAGTTGCGCTGTTCACAAACTTGCAGCAAGGAAAGGTGAGCCTTCTAGTGCTGCTGTGCATAGGTTGAGCAGTCTTCATACTGTTCATCCTGGTACATCAGTAATATTCTGAACTGTTTGAGAAATGCAATTTTTTTCAACACCAATATTTTAAGATTAAGAGTCAAAGCTATCATTTAATATAGTTTAGAGTTGAGAGTTATATTAAAAGGTAGCCTTTATAAAATAAAATAAAGAGCAGTTTATATATTCATTTAATATATATGAAAATTATTAAAACTTAGATATCATAAAAATAAGACTATCCTAAGTAGGAAAATGGAGAGGCAATATTTTCTCATTTGAAGATAAACCAATATTTGGGAGTTTCATAAGACGTGTTTAAATCAAAATATCACATTGGTTATATATAAATTGGTTGCTTGTATCGACTTCCAAGTTGTTTGCAGTTTAGATTGCAAGTGTCATATGGGGTAATGATTTGATTTAGACCTTTGAACTTTCCAATTTTGCTCAGACAATCATACCTGTATTTCTAAAATGCAATTTTATAGTTCTTAAGTGCATAAAAGCTATGACATCAACCTGAATTCTTAACAAATCCTATACTTTCTCATTATATTCCTCATTGCCTTTATGGAATTCCTTCAAAAGTAGATACCATTATACCTGTTATAGATATTAAACTCATTGTCAATTGTACTCTCAAAATCAGGACACTATAGTACATAGGCTTAGGAAATGAATATAAATATTCAATACTTTATCCTAAATAGACAATTTACCCAGCATTGCTTGAGGTTAGAATTTATCAGATGAATTTAATCAACTATTTTTTTCTATTTTAGTAGATGGCTATCAATAAGTTTAGAAACTAATAAACCTAAAAAAGTATACAAAATTTAACCATGTGACCAAAAGCAATTAACCCTATTAAATTAAATCATCAACCATATAGCTAAAACCAATTGAACTATCAAATTAATTAAAAGCTATTGACCACTCATCCAAAACAAATGAGACTATTGCAATAAATAAACTATAAACCATTTACCTGAATCCATTAAGCCTATCAAATCAACTAAAAGCCATTAATCACTTGGTCAAAACCATTGTTGAACTTACTTAAAATAAAATAAAAATTAGTGCCCATTTATCAAAATCTACAAACATATTGAATCAAACAAATACTATTAAAATTCTCAAAAGATATGATAATGCTTACCATTAAAAAACTTCTATTTTTAAATATAATATTATACCTTTATTAAAGTTGTTATTTTTTTCTAAAAAATAACATATTACTATAACAAAACTTATAAAGTATTTGTGCCAAGTTTGGTGATTTTTGGATCACTTGCTTATGAGATTATGTGTCTTCTACATAAATACATACATACTTACATGCATATAATATGACTTTTCTTTTCTGCATAAACAGTTTTAAATTTAATCTAAAATAATATAATTAAACCAATTGAAGAGTTTAGTATAGTTTTAGTCTTTATTTTAGTCTTTAGAATGCAGCAGCCATTGGATGTAATGTCTGCATCTGTGTTAGCCAATGCTCCTGCATTGATAAATGTCTGGCATCATTGAGCATTTACCACTTGGAGTCTAAACGTTCTAGGGCTGAGTCGGCTAGTCCTTTCAGCACAATCAGATGCTTTTTTCCACCAAAGATCTTGGCACTCCACTTGGCTTGCATGCAGCCTATTAATGTCAATAATATTGAATTGCCTTGCTTGGCTGCGCAGTTATGTCTCCACATAAAAAGGATGTTTATTCCTATAAGCCAATTTCCAGATTTTAAAACTGGCGATGGAAGCCTTTACTTCCACAAAATTTGTTGACTTTCGTCCATTCTAGGAATACTTTTTTGGGCTTTCCTTCCAAGGAAGCTGTGAAAGTCTTAATTTAAGTCCAACTTATATATAATGATACCCCACTACCAATCTCTCAAACCTGTTTACCTATGGACATGATGTTCATCAAATTCTCAGGTCTCCCTTCTTAGTTTCACCCAAGCAGCTCTTTGAGTAGCTGATTACTGGCTTCAGCCAGTATGGGGGTAATCCAATTATTAATTTTGGGTAATACAAGGCGAAAAGCGCTGTGTGGGACCTAGGGTGATTGCTACCATTATTCCACACCATGCAGAAATTTGCCCAGCAGATTCCTTCCCATGCCATTATTCCCTCAGCATCTTACTTTTCCTTCTGAGCTTGAGTCAATAATGGCCAGGCAGTGGGACCAGTACTTTCTAATTAGACCATTTGAAGGCAAAGTGACCTTAAGTGGTGGCATGCAACACCATGGACCTGGCAGCTTGAGGGCTGGTGATTTGCCGTCAGTTGCTAATTCTTGGAATCAGCAAAAGGATGGGTCATTAAGCTGACCAATTAAATCAAATAAACAATATGTGGATGATAGTAGGTTAGCAAGTGATTTAGGTGGGGCCAATCAGGAGGGCCCATGGATGGATGTAGGCAGTTCATAATTGCAAATTAAAAAGTAAGTCAATAAATGACTGTTGCATTATAAAAACCTCCCTATAAAAGACTAATCCAGGGGGTGGAAGGCGAGTCAGTAAGGGCGTACAGCTACCAACCTGAAGGCTGCAGGTTCAATTCCCACCCTTTGCACATCAATTGGGGTGCCAGCCAAAGGAAGCTATTGGCGGTTAGTAGGTCTAATATCACGAAAACCTTACCCATGATGTAACCAAAAAATTTGAGTCCTGATCCAGAGGTGGAAAAACTTTCTTTGATGGAGTTGACCCTATTCAGGTTTCATGCCATTTCTTTCTTTTGTTTCTTTCTTTTGGTAATGCATGTCCCCTGGTCAGCTTGCCTCAGTTAAATAAAATAAAAAGACTAATCCATGAAGTGTGTTGGAGGAGGTTGATGAAGTGGATCATAAGGTACCAGAAGGATTAACTTGTGAATTTCCAAATTCTTTTTTTGATTCAGACTTTAAAATTTTAGGAAATTGTAATTACATCCCTGTAACAAAAAAGGTACAATTAAGTCAACAAACACAGTAGCAATAGACGCAGCAAAGAGATAGGTAATGTCCTAGATAGATTTTTTTAAGTATGAACAGTAAACCTTTTGAACAGACTTTTAAAGGTAAGATTCTAATGATTTTAAATAGTCAGTTAAGGATAACATCAAACTAATGTAACAAAATGCAAGTGTGGAAGTCCAGGTTATTGATAGAATATCCATTAGATTTTTAATTAATATTGAAGGCAGCTCCTTTGAAGGCTACACAATTATTAATTTTAGTAGCTCTAGCGAAATCACATAGGAGAGTTTCTCTCTAGGACAATCAATTGACAGAATAGACGTCATTGAGGCAAATCACTATTCCTTTAAACAGTCAAAATCTCTTTTATTAAGCAGGCAAAAATCTATAGTTACTTTAACTATCAAAATATCCTAAATTGAAAGAAGGTTCTTTACTTGAAATCATCCTATCTCTTTAATAGTGTTAGGGGAAAATAGGAACTTTAGGCAAAAATAGGTAGAAATTGCCTAAGATGGTTGGAAAGGGGTGGTCAAGACGATTTATATCTAGTATTTCAGGTGAATATTCATAAACAATAAATGAGGATTGGTAAGGGAAAAATAGTGTCTGGCTAATAATATTTTTGGGCCTTCAGCCCAACAAAGCATTGAGTACCAGTAAAATAACTTGATGGGGTATATGGCGCATCACATTGAAAATGCATCACTTACTAAATTATAGATTTAATCCAAATTTGAGGTACTTAAAACACCCAACCACTTAGCATCCTGAAGTTAAGGCTTCCCTCACATTGGGATGAATACTGACAGTATCCTAGTTTTATTCTCTAAAAATCAACCCCTAAGACTGTAGCCTTTTGTAAGTTAAAAGCATACAGATTTAAGGTCAAAGAAGATATTGCTAATTATGTGGCCTCCCTTGTAACTGCAGGCATCCTCCATGAAAACACCCTCTAAATTTTCTTGACCCACATCCAGTGGATCTCCCCTCTCTATTGTTAGCTGCAGTATAGTGGGTGCCATTTGGAATTCAACCAGAGAAAAACATCCTCAAAATCTATTTTCACCTCTGCTATGTCAGGGTAGGCTATGGTTTATCTCGATGTAGTAGGAGGCTAAACTGGGTTTTTGGCTTATGGCGTTTTTATCTGCCTTTTTATTTTTTGTGTGGAAAGAAGGGTCTTCAGCCCCCTTGCCTTGAATAAACATACATACATAGATACATACAAACTTTGGACTTTTTTATCTCATCTCAATCACTTTTAATATAAATTTGATGAGGAGTGGTAGCATAGCGGGGTGATTCCTGCTCCACTCTGGGTCAGGTTTTGATTGAAACAAGTTTGAAACCAGCACAGGCTAAAAAAACTTGGCATGGTATATTTGTCTCAAAGTCAACTCACCTTGTTTACTTTTTTAACTATAAATTTGATTGAATGATTAGATTTGATTTAAATTTTTAAAAAATTTACTTAAATTAAACCACAGCTAATTACTGCAGTCATTTTCAAAAATGTTTGGATCTTCTTAGGCACCGCTCCTGTGTGGGGAGGTGGTCCACCACCAAGCATTTTTTGTTATACAAAGAAGTGCTCATGGGTTGGCTCAGCCATCCCACCCAATAATGTGAGTCAATCTATTCCTATGCAAGATCTGGACCTTCATCTCATTCAATCAAAGCCTATGCAACTAGAAATCTTGAATTACATCATTATGGCATCCAATACTGCCATCATGTGGAATACATCTGCTACTTTCCTTATAAAAATAAAAAGTCCTTGAATAGTCTTGGAGGTGTTTGCATCAGCTGGTTTTGAGGATTTTCACCTTTTTAAGGGATATTTTGATCTTAATTGATTTCTGGGGCTGACGCAGAGCTTGTGTCTCAAATCTCTATAATTTATAAAAATATTCCACTGCTAAAAAACCCAACTCCTGAATGTTTCCACCATGGTGGTAAAGTTTTTGAGTTTGCCCTCATACCTTCCCTCTCAGAACCTTTTTGAGCAAATGACGATGGGACTGACTGAATATGGGGCAAGCCCAGTTCCCTGATTTGTTATCCCACAAAGGGCAAATTGGTGTGCTGGGCCTAGGGCTATTGCCACAATAATTTCCCATAATGCCAATATGTCACAACTGCTACCATTGCGGGCAGCTATTCCAGCAGCCCCAACTTTCTTTTGGGCGCAGGTAGAAGGTGGCTGGGTAGTTTTCCCACTATGTCTCAAATTAGATTTTTTGAGATCAAAATGCCCAAGATTGGACAGTCAAAATGAATTAGGCACTTTGATTAGCCAAATCCAAAATTCAACCTTTGCATTTTCAACGTGGGGATGATCCTTGCACCTAAACCACCCAAGATAAAATTAAAGTTAAAAATAAACCAAAAATGACTCAAGTTAGAACCAAAACTTATAGATTAATTATCAATAATGAGCCACTGTGAGCGCAAAGTACCCATCAGTAGGTCAAAGTCAACAAGTTGGCAGTGAACAGAAATGTTAGGCCCATATATCCAAATGTCAATCCATGGCTGGTCTTAGATGAAGTCAATGATATGGGGTAAGCATCTAAAAAGTCACTTTCAGGATTCTGGCTCCTGATCAGGAGTCAAGGCAAACTAGTTTCAAGTTTTGAACCCAATCCCAGGGCTTGCCTAACACCTCTGTTGAGGCACCTCTTGATATTGGGGTCCAAACCCATTCAATTAGGCTGAAAATGGGTAATTCAATCATTGGTCCTCAAAAACTCCCAGAACCCCAAATAAACCAACTAAATTAGATCTTTGTGAATTGGAGGTTTGGAAACTGCCTTAATGATCTTTTCCTTTGTTTTCTCAAATCAAAATTAAAAGCACTTTCTCTCCCACTTTTTAGTTTTCTTATTGCTAATTCACTTAGCAATTAACACTCCAGCATATATTAAGGAGTTTTTCCCTTAATAATAGTTTATATTTTTTATAGAAAATACTTGCTCTCATGCCTGGGGCTTCAGATCCCCTGAACTCTGCCACGGCGGTTGAACTACATCCACCTCATCTTTAAAAATTTTGGTGCTCCTTGACAGGTTGTCCCAAGTACCCAGCACAAATCTAAAATGAGAAATCATGAATTAGCAGGTGATGACTCTGCTAATTGTGACACCGCCCGCTTCAATAAGTGGGCGGTTGGTATAAATATAGATGAACTGGTTGCATCTCATGACCTAGTGTTGCCTGCATCCTATATAGGTGGACCTTTTCACTCCTTCCACATGTCAGTATCAGTTACGCGTTTATGATTTTTCTGAAGCTCTACAGCTCCTCCTTATGGGAGCCTTTGTCCCCAGAGGCTAAGATAGTAGAAGCAGAGCTTTTGTGGTATCCTTGCTTATGATGATTTTAGCTGCTAGTTCCTCCCTTTATGGAGCTCAGGCTAAGAGAGGCTTAACTGATCAGTACCTGCGCCAATTCGTGCATCCTGCGTTGTACCATCTGCTCCAAGTTACCAGGTTCCATCACCAGGAACTCCTCAAGCATTTGCAATTATAGGAAGCTCTTCACTCATATCTTCACTACTTATACCAAACTGCTTCTCTCTTTGGCATTGAGAACCACCGCACTATCTTGAAAATTGCCAGCTTATCAATAAAACTAATTTTTGGTAACCAGACTTCATAGATATAATGAGATTTGTGCATCAAGAGCTCACCAATCGTTTTAGTCATCTAGAAGTGACTGTTCACAACCAACTTGTAGATAATACCGCTGGGTTATAAGACCAGATTGACAACTTGAGAGTTGCTGTGGATTAATGGTTCTAATTATCTCAAAGATTTAATTAACCATGAACAGAATACCCTAGAGAACGCTCTCAGCATAGGACTCTCTGGATGGCAAGGTGATGCAAGTACCACTGGTCAAGATAGCACTCCCAGACAACAGGGGCCCCAGGGCCACCTGGTCCCCTGGGTCTAGTGCCGGGACAGAACTTCCTGATGGTCAGCTCAACTCATTAGTTTAACAGGTCCAACGTCCGGATACCCAACTTGGACGTGTAGCTAATGGTGCTAAACTCACCTGTGATAGAGTGCCTCTTTGGGCTGACATCTCTCTGGGGGCTCATCATGAGTGACTTGAACTCCTGAAGGCTCTTCCTTCTGCAGTACGGGGCTTGGAGCAGAGGGTGCTCACAATTGAGCAACATCAACTAGAGCTTCAAGCTGCCACTATCAATCTAAAAGCTGAGATGAAACATTGGGGTGAATGTGTCACCCTATAACTGCCCTCCACGCTGTGCACAAGTGCATTGGTCTTATCATTGAAGATATGAATGACTTAATGAGTCAGGTAATGCTCTCTACACTCGCAACTACCCCCAGATACTGTATCTTCCTTGGGTGAGAGTTCCCCACCAGTGGCAATACATATGGTACAACCTCTAACTCCCCCTGAAAGTACCTCCAAACACTCCTTAAAGGACAAGTATGTCTTAGGGGAAGGGAGCGTTTTCTCTTTTCTGTATTGATACAAAAACGCCATGGAAGGGGCAACTGATCATCAGCGCTTTAAGAACCTCACTAATTGCCTCAATTGGGTAGCCCAGGACATAATGGTCCCGCACTTGGTGACCTGCCATACCTGGGCTGAAGGCAAAGCCGCGCTGCTATGGGAGTTTAGGAGTGACCTAACTTTAATGAACCAGAAGCAGACCTTTATGGAGATAAGCCTTCAGTGGGGATAGTCTGAAAATGAATTAGCTCAGCGATTTTACCTTGAGGCTCAGACGTTAGTTGCTGGAAAATGACTCACCCTGGACAATGCTGTTATGGCTTCCATCTCCACTTACAAGAATATGCCGACCATTCAGCTTTATCTTAAGAATGTAAAATCCAACTTCACGTCCCTGTTGCATATCAAAGAGGCTATCATGGAGATTCCCCTGATCTTCTCAAGCTTATGTGGACCTCCCATCCTTCAAATAGATCACAGCCACAAGTCTTGGAAGTAACTCCCCCTGACTCTCCCACACCTAAACTCTTTTGCACATATTTCAAGTGCAGAAACCACACCATAAGCTAGTACCACAAACTTAGCCAGAAGAAAGCAGAAAAAGACCTGTCAGCATAGGGCATGAGGCTTCCTTTTCTGACTTATTTCTAGTGCCTCCACCCTCCAGTTCGACGCCTAGAAGCTTGGGTGCAGGCCCCAGCACCTCTAATTCTGTGCCTAGCTCCTCCAGGTGTTTTTTGATAGCTGCTCCTGCCAAAGTTAGCATCTACTATTCCCTTAAAGGCAATAAAGACCTTTTTCTTTCTTATTTTTATATTGGGTAGTTGCCAAGTGAGTTCTTCAGGTTAGCTCCTCCAGCGAGAGCAAAGAACTAGATAACTGAACATTCAAACAAATTTACAATCCCTAAGCATGGCTGCAACGTAGTTCACCGCTAGCCTAACTACAACCAACTAAAGATTGCCTTTTAGCTGTTAATTCCTAATTTGGGTCCTCAGTGGTTTGTATAGAGGTAGTCATACATAAAGTTAAAGTCTTAGCTATAATTGATACTGGGTCTTCAATTACCGTTATATTCTCTCAACTTATACGGAAAATAAAGTTAACCCCTGACTTCATCCATGAAGATGAATATAAGACAGCAGGAGCCCAGTCCACTAAGGCAATTGAAGTCTATTCAGCTTTACCCCTTCAGTTTGGCAAGCTTTTAATCACTGCCCCACAATCACCTTGAAAAATGAAAATTATGAACTGCTTATTGGGGTCCAGTTAATGTTGGAATTCAACTGCATAATTAATCATAAAGAAAAACTCTTTTCTATCCAGAGATACATGTTTCCTAATATTCAATCTCAACGCCAAAGCTATAGGGGCTCTAAAGAAGCATATCTGCCTTGTCAAGTATCCCTCCTCTATTTGTAAAGTAGAGCCAAAACCTAGGGTGTAAGACTAAGTTACCGCCTGAAATGGTGGACGCAGAGGATGGAATACCTCTGTATGACCCTACTCCTTTAGTATTCCCCTGGTTTGCAGGTTATTGTGGACTCTGGAATAAAGATTCTTATCCCCATGAGTTAAGTTCTGAAGTTAAATGGCCATCCAGATCCTTCCATTAAAGAGGTGTTGACCTGTTTGGGGATTCTAGACCATGCATATGAAAATCAATCTTTTTCTTGCTGGGAAACTTAAGAAGTCAGTCGCTCCAAGTGCATAGGAATTCAGTTATTGACTATGCTAAAATTTGTTCAATACATACCATCGCTGATGTAAGAAGTTTTGGCTCCCTATAGGATTAGGGATTGATTTTTACCAACTATAACCCTGGTCAACTAAAAGTGGGGATGACCTCAACCCTGGTGGCTCTAGGATGTGGAAGCCCTCCTTGATGAATATGAAGATATCTTCTCCTTGGGACCCAGGGACTATGTGAATATGTCTGTGGTAATCCACCAAGTTGAGACTGCAGATCACCCCCAATCAAATCTCAATCTTATCAGAAGTACAAGGTTGAAGAGGCCCAAGTAGCTCTTGAGATAAAACAGATATAGAATCAGTCTTACTGGTGCCCTTTAAAAGCCCTTGGGCTTCCCCACTCCTGCTAATTTGTTATAATGATGGTAGAAATCACTTTTTTATGTATTATTGCCTACTGAATTCTATTTCACAAAAGGACAGTTACCCATTACCTCATATAGATAATTCTTTACACTTAATGTCAGGATCCCATTATTTTTTGGCCATGGATCTAGCCAGTGGGTACTGGCAAATTGATTTATCCCTGGAAGACAGAGAAAAATGTGCCTTTATTTCAAGTGAAGGGTTTTTGAGCTTAATCAAATGCTGAAGGGGTTATGCAATGTCCCTGCTACCTTCCAATGAGCCATGGATAGAATTTTAGGAGATTTAAAGCGCTCTTGTGTGTTAGTTTATCTAAACAATATCACTGTTTTCTCACAAACTTTTACTGCACATTTGAGGCACCTCCAGAAGGTCTTTCAATGATTATGCCGATATTCTCTTAAAATAAAGCCATCAAAATGCTCCTTTTTCCAAAACAAAATGGATTATCTAGCCTATGAGGTAAGTAAGTCTGGAATATCCCCTATAGATGACAAATTTATGCCCATTTCTAAAAAGTCCCCTCTCAATCCCTATATGATGTGCAAGTCTTTCTAGGGATGGTGAGATAATACCACCAGTTTATCACCCACTTTGAAGACACTTCTGAACATTTATTAACATTTGAAGAAATGAATACCCTTCCAATGGGAAGAGGAGCAATAACAGGCCTTTGACATTTTGTGCGTCGCCCTCTCCCGTTCTCCAGTACTTATGCATTTTAACTTTGACAACCATTCCTACTTTTTACCAACGCCAACAATATACCTATAGGAGCTATATTATTTTATCATGAAAAAAACTTAGTGGACCATCCCATCGCTTACAATAGCAAAACCTTATCAAAAACTGAACTCAACTATAGCATTAAAATGCAAATGTTTAGCAGCATTACTAGCTAATAAGCATTTCTGACATTATCTATATGGGAATAATTCTTACCATAATCACTGACCATGATTCCTTGAGATGACTGAAACACATGAAGGTTTTGATAAGATTAGCCGCTGGGCTTTAAAACTTTAAAACTATGTTTTATTATTATTAATCATTCAGTACCTATCCACCAAAATGTGGATTGTTTATCCAGGTTACTCATATTACCTATAACTGTACCTGAAGAAGATCAGTCTTATAGCCTTTTAACCCAGACACCTCTATGAAATAATAAATCCCCAACTATTCATTTGCATTGATGAAAAGGTCAGCAAACATCCATGATAAAAATGGTACCCCGTATAAACTTGTGTGGCAAAAATGGTACCTTATAAATGAACTTTAGCTTGCACAGATGTTGTGTTGGAGAGGCATCTGCAAGTCATCCATGGAGAAATAAGAAAAATCATCAGTGGCTCAAGACTTAATGTTACTGGGAAGGGATACTTGTCTTAATCCAAGATGTGTTAGGGTTCTGTCTAGCATGTAAGAGTCAGGCTGGGCTTGCTCCTTGGCCTCAACATCCAGTGGTTCCTCCCTGTAAACCTTTTCATATCATAAGTATTGATGTTGTAAGACCTCTCCATCATTCCTCTAATGGCCATTGGCTCCTCCTCCTAGCTGTGAATAATCTAAACAAGTGGATTAAAGCTATTTCCCTTAACTACAGCCAAAGCTAATGCTGGATTCATATATACTAGGATTATCACCCAACATGGAGTTTATTAAATTTCTTTCTGACAATGAACAGAACTTCCAATCCCTTCTGGTGAACGGTTTAATTGAACTAATGGGAACCTTTCAGGTCTCCTCCACTCCTTACCATCCTGAACCAATGGAATGGTATATTGGGTAAATGGCACATTAACCTCAATTCTTTGTAAATTGTCTACAACCAACCCTATCCATTAGCCCCAATATCTTCCAAGTGTGATCCTTGCCTATAGAATAAGTTATAATCAGATTATAAAGATGTCACACTTCCAAGCTCTATATGAAAGAAATCCTCAACTGACCTTTAAAGTGCAAGCCATGTTAGATCAAGCTTCCCTTGAAGACTCTGAAGTTACTATGAGGAGTATTGCTAATGATATCGTCTGACTTCAGGCAATGTCTTCTGATAACTTGTCTGATACCACTTCCTGAGAAATTAATCAGTTTAATGAGAAGCATATCCCTCTGCAGACCTTCCAGCCACGTGATCTTGTTCTCTTCTACCATCACTAGCTTGGAGGAAGAGGGCACAAATTAGAGTTTAAATGGTCAGGACCCTACAAAGTAATCTATAAGTGAGAAAATGAATATACAATTGTGGAGGTTGCCCAAGGGACTATGGTCAATCTCGTGCACAGCCAATTTATTTCAGCCCTTTGCCCCCTGCGCCAAGATCTAGAGGGAACATTTTTCTTGGATTCCAGCTCCTGATCAGGAGTTAAGACAAACTAGTTTCAGGTCTTGAACCCAATACCAGGGTTTGCCCAACGCCTCAATTGAGGCACAATTTAACATTGGGGTTCAAACCCAATCAATGAGGTTGAAAATGGATAATTTAACCATTGGTTCTTGAAGCCCCAGAGCTCCAAACCAATCAATTAAATTAGATCTTTGCAAATCAGAGGTTTGCAAATCTGCCTCATGTTGAGATCTATTGCCTTTATTTTTTTTCTCAAATCAGAAAAAGAGTGCATTTTCTCTTATTTCTTTAAAATTTACCAATTGCTAATTCCCTTAGCAATTATTATCTAGCTTAGATTAAGTAGTTTTTTCCATTAAACATATATTTTATTTATTTTATAAAAAATACTTGCTCTCATGCCTGGGTTTCAGATCCCCTGAACTCTGCCAGAGCAGTTGGACTACATCCCCCTCATCCCAACACTCACAGTAAGTCAAATTTTTGAATTTTACAAATTGGATTTTGATTTAATTCCACATCATCACAAGTATAAACCTAAACCCAAATCTGTAAGATACATAGTAGTTATCAACTAGCAGAGGCTGCAGCTGAGGACCCAAGAAATACTACATCAGGTATTGCTGCCTATAAATAAGCAGAAAAAATGAGTATGGGTTTATAGCCTGTCATTTTCTGCTGGTGAACTTGATATTTCACCAGTCATCAAATAAAAATTGACAGACATAGCAATTAAGCATGTAGCAAATGCAGCATTGTTTGATGCAGGTAACAAGTCCCTACATGACAGCACTGCAAAAATCACAGAGATTCCATAACTCAGGATTATTGCTGAGGAACAACTAAAAGATTATATATAGAGGCTTTGGCAGTTACAGAGCTTTTATAAGATAACAAAATATTTGACATGATTGATTCACACCCTGTAGATGTGCCAACCCCACTATTATCCATGTTGGAGAGTGTTGGTAGGTTTACAGATTGAGCAGCATCTACCTTAACTACCTTCCTTTTCAGTTATACTAGGGTAAGTCTACCTACTCTAGTATTGCTGGAGGTTAAACTGAGTTTTTTTCAGCTTGCTTTTTTTCTGCTAGTTTATTTCTTTAATTATGTTGACAAGGGTCCTATAGTCCTCTTGTTTTGAATAAAACATACATACTTTGCTAGCCATATAAAAAGAAGATAAGTTATAAAGTCAAATTCCATTTTTGGTTATTTTCTCAAAAACTCAGTCATGTCTTATTGTTTCCCATATCATTCCAGAAGCACTACAAGATACCTCAAATGATGTACCACCTGTGCTGATCCTACCTGAGCCTCCATCTTAGAGTTTTTTCAATTTTATCCCCTCATGCATAAACTATCTTTCCTTTTCTTCTTTTTTATATCAAGCAGTCTAAAGGGTCTTCTGGTCCCCTGTTTTTGAATAATATATATACAACAATTTTTATTTATATTAAGATAAAGTACCATATTTTACCCATTACTAAATTTATTGTTTTTAGAAGTTTATCTCAGGGTAGCTAATTCTATGCCAGAAGCTGAGGACTGATCACCACTTGGCTTTACTATTCAGCGATCTGAGAAATTAGAGACCTTGTCTGTGTACAAAAGCCTAGTAGTTGAGAAGACTTTGGAGCCCCAATAAAGGACTTAACCTGTACAGTATTATGTGAAGTCTGCGGAATGCAGTCAGGAACACTAAGCTTTAGAATATGGTTATGTCCTACTTAGATTATTCAATACTTACATTCTCTAAAGTGCATCATACCATAACTGTCCCTGACATCACGTTAGATTCTTGTGGCCTGACCCAAAATCTGCTAACAAATTATTGCTAACCAATGCAACTTCCTAATATAATCTAACCAAAATTCTTTCGAATTGATCTATAAAGATTCAGTTAAACTTAATTTATATTGTCATTAATTACTAATTTATATTTAGGAATTTTTTTAAATATGATACTCCCAAATGATTTGCTCCTAGACCCAATGTCATCCCTTACCAAAGTGACCACCAGCTCGCCTTAGCAGTGGTGGCCTCACCCTAGTGCCCAAACCTTCAAAAAGTGGTGGCACAATCAGTTGAACGATTCCATGAAGGGCTGAGCACAATCAACTAACCCCTGATTTTCCCAAAGTAGCACAGGAGGAAATCACCAAATTGATCAATGCTGCCAATGATGCAGTCTTACATGTTGCAGAACTAGCAGCATTCAACCCAACCTCTAAAATCACCCCACAAAGTATAGCCAATTTGGCCCAACTCCCAGATGCCCACCTTTAAGCTGAACACCACTTTGCAGAGTTAGTTGAAGCTGTCTTCCAAGCAGATCTGGAGGAATAACCTGTCTTTCACCTCCATCCACTTTCACCATGCTGATGCCCCAACACCCTGGCTCTCCGCTTTTGTCCGCTACTACAACCATTATGAATATATTATGAAAAATAAGCCTGGAGCAGATCTGCCTGACCCCCCTCCCCCTCTGCCATGGTGGGTTAGCAGTATTCCGCTCCCTGCCTGGTTGGAGGTTTTGTTTTTTTTGTTCTGTTTGATCGATCAGTTCTTTTGCTCATTGAGTATTGGTAATGTCTGTCCCCTGGTCAGCATACCTCAAATAAAATTTGAAAATTTAAATATGATACCATTTCTGTATGTAAACTAGACATAAGTTTAATTTAATAATTGGTTCAATTCAAAATGGAAGAATTAGCCAAATCAAGCACACCTTAAACATCAAAACCTTATCTATATATAAAAATGGATGTTGATATATATATCTGAGCTTTATAGACTCTGACACCATTTGACCAATCACCATGAAACTTTGGTGAATTGTGGTGCACATGCCTGCAAAGGTTTATAAGTTTTAAAAATAATTATTTTCATAGTAAACTAAAAAGTTTTATATGTAACAAGTAAAAAACTTATATATCCTTTATGGTATTCGCTATATTGTTATGACTGAGCAGTTTGTTATTCAGTTGAATTGATAGTTTCAACGGTTTTGCTAAGCGGTTGGTGATTTTAGGTTTATTAATAAGCTTGTTGGCTTTAGTAAGTGATTGGTGATTGGTTGATTTGATAAGTTAATTGGGTATGGTAAGTTTTTAGTGGTTTTTGGTCGTTTCAATAAGTTTAGTTTGGTCTTATCAAGCAGATGGTGATTGGTTGATTCGATAAGGTAATTGGTTTTAGCTAAGCAGTTTAGTAGTTTATCTATAATATAAAATCTAAAATAATCAATTTGAATCATTTGTTTATTAAACCTGAGCAATGCTGGGTAATGCCACTATCGACTTAAAATACTTTCACTGATGTACTGACTGACATCTAAACCATCGAGTCTGATAAATTTCAATCTATTTAGGTGAGTTGGTGATAATTGGCGAATATTATCAAATCTGAAACTATCGAGTCTGATAGGTTCACTCTATTTGGGTGATTGGGTGAGAATTGGCAAATATTATCGAATAATTCACCAAATTGCTCACCCAAAACTAAACAAAAATCAGTATTAGAGTTTTAAATAGGTTATTATAGATTACTAGCCGATTTACCCGTGCTTCGCTACGGTGTCTATAAAATTTCGGATTCTAAATTTATTAATTTAGATTTTATATTACTAGGTGACCCATGCGAATACTTCGCATCACTTCTGGTAATAGGATTCCTTATACGACTATCGTATGGATAGTATTTAATCAATAAAAATAGATTATTGCAAATAACGAATGATGCAAACTGGTATTAACATAACAAAAATAAAATATAATTTTTAAATAAAAAACTAATTTTGAAGTTGTGAAAAAATATTAATAAAAAATTAGTAAATATATAAATAGTGTGATGTATATTTCAAAATAAATTTTTTTCTAATTCAAATGAAAATATTTTTCACATTATTTGTATATTTACTAATTTTTTAACAAAAAACTTACTATTTTTATAAGAAAATTTACTTTTTTTCAGAAATTATGACAACAAACGCTTGCTACCTCAATATTATTGAGGTTAGAATAGTGCTCCACTGCTTTTGCAAATGTTATATTACTTACTTGTTTTAATTTGATTGACACGTTGTTTATACATTTATACGTTGTTTGTACGTTATTTATACGTTTATTCTATTCTATTCAGAGACTTCGGCACCACCATGACACTTTATACATGTAATTTTTAAATGAAATTTTTAAAATATAAGTTTTAAAATATAATTTTTTTAATGAAAATATTAATTTTAAGATATTTACTTATTTTTTGTCATTAGAGGTAAAAATAATCTTCAAAATGGCGTATCAAACATTAATTTTGATACAGTATTAAGGGAGATATTTCACACCGACAAAAAAACACCTTTGAAAAATAATATATAGAGATAAACAAAACCACTCAGCCAAATCTAATTGCTCAATCGAATTAACCAAAAACCACTAACCGCTCTGGTAAACCTAACTGAACTTATCAAAACAACCAATAACTAATCACCCCTCAAAACTAAACTATGTCCTATCGATTCGACCAAAAGCCATCAACCACTCGGCCAAACAAAAAAACCTATCGAATCAATCGAACAACACCAAACTGCTACCCGAAACATCTCTTTATACTTAAAATCATTGAGTATGTGACATATTTTCCAAACTACTAAATCGACTTCTACTTAACTTGCCGAAAGTATTTTATTAGTTAGGTGAACCAAATTAGGCAGGTTTTTAAAATATATAAACCTAACATCCAGATACCTGTGCTTCGCTAAGGTATTTAGTTTATCAGATGATAAGCTCACATTGTAGCCTATAGGCTCTGCCGCACTACTCTCGAGCCACTCGAACTAACAGCTTCGCTGTTGCCCTCGTGGCTGGTGAGCTGATTATCCTAACTACTTAATCTACTAAAAACTCTAATATTGATTTTTGTTGAGTCTCGGGTGAGCAATTTGGTGATATATAGATAATAAGTGTCTGAAATAGAGCTTGTAAGATTTAATTACAGACAGATAGACAGACAGAATTGACAGTGAGTTTAAGAAAAGTGTATAAAAAGTGATTACGCCAGGATTCGAACAACTGACCTTTTATAGAGTTGAAGTTTAGAGCCAAAAGCTGAGCCGATTATGCTAGAGGAGGTATTTTTAAAATCAATTGGACTTTTGATTCAAAGTTTTGATTTAGATAAACTTGTTAAATACCCGAATGACCACTAACCACTTAACAAAACCATTTAAAATATCAAATCAGCTGAATATCAAACTGCTCAGCTGTAACAATATAGCGAATACCATCGAAGTATATATAGGATTTTCACTTGTTACATATAAAACTTTTTATTTTACTATTAAAATAATATTTTTTAAAATTCATAAACCTTCTCAGGCATGCACACAACAACTCACCAAAGTTTCATCACAATTGGATGAATGGTATAGGAATGCATTCGGGACATACAGACAGACATTCATTTATATATATAGATTAAGTAGATTTAGAATAACCAGCTCACCAGCCATGAGGGCAACAGCAAAGCTGTTAGTCTGAGTGGCTCAAGCGTAGTGCTGGCACAGCCTTTATGCTGTCAGTATGAGCTCTTAAATAAACCCTAGCAACGCCGGGTAACTCTGCTATCTCTATATCTGCACAGACAATGGAATAACAAAAAATATTGTACACCCACAAGCATTGTAAAAGTAAACTTATTAGAAACGTGTGCTTTCACTTTTCTTTCTTTTCCATTTAGCCAGACTGAGCCACAGCAACGCGTGGCTGGGTACAGCTAGTTTTTTATAAAAACCAAAAAAATAGTACATAAAAAACGGTTCGCTAGTTGGATACTCGTCACTTTAAAAGCTAATATAAATAGAAAAAATTAACAGTAATTCAAAACTGCTGCAATGAGTGCACATTGGCTATAAAAAAGGAAAGTTTTGAAGAACAAGTACGGTTTATAGAAAATTTGGGCATAGAAATTAAAATGCACGAAAGTTGTAAAATATAACTATCCCTACGCTTTTAATTTAAGATAATATATTAAGAACGATAACCAATCATAAAAGTCACTTCTTATAAAAATTGTTTTGAAATCGGGTGTATACCTTGCTCGGAATGGCCAAACATTAAGCTTCTTCAATTATCAAAAGCATTAAACATTATAAAAACTTCAAAATTAAGATTGATACAATTCTTAAAAGTAAATTACAACCTTTTTTAGATTTTGTGAGGAGCACAATGAAAAGGAGACCATATTCCTCTAACGCTGGGGTTTGAGGAAAGAACGCGGGTTTTTCGGTAATCCGTTTCTGGGCCGCCCTGACTTGTTTGCAATTCTACAGCGTTAAGATAAATTTCTTCTGGCTCCATGCATTTTAAATGTTTTCTTTTATTGCCCCATTATCTTTTTAACAAAAAAGAGTTAATACCTAAAAAAGTAAAGGGCTTACTGTAGTACCCTATAACTTTAGGTAGTTCTCTTGGGGTATGCTTGACCACATACTCCGTTTCAGGATTTTCTCTTGCAAGCTTCAATACGCTTTCTTTAATGAAATCCCTAAAATATGGTTTGAAAAATACTTTAATATGCTAAAAACAAAAATAATACTTACGCCATTCCTCTACTTGCGGATTCTTTTTCACAATATGTGAAAACTAACTTTCTACATTGAACAATATAAGCTCCATCAGTTCCGTTTTTGAAAAGTACAGGTTTAGCCGGGGGTTTAAAATCTTTATAGCTCAAAGCAAAACCACTTGAAACACGAGAAAGTTTGTTCCCAATGGAAAGAGCTGTCATACGAGAACCAATCTTTTTCACGCCCATTTTCTGAAAAAATAAGCTAGTTTACATTTCAAGCTTAAAAAGAAAAAGGTTAAAGAATTAAATAAGCTCTTTTAAACATAAACCTCAAATTTCATTCTATCTTAAATAAAATAATTTATTTATGTATATTGTGCGACAATAACTTACAGATTAATATACTGTGTTTTTAATCAACTTCTAATATGAAATGCTTAGTTGCTAAAGTTTAAGCAAACAGAATTGTCTAGCTTTTCTTTTAGAAACCCGTTGACTAGAAACACTGAGCTACCGACCACCACCTTCTCGCAATTAGATTTTTAAGCCACTCACCCGAATTTAGTTTTTCTAAAAAACTCAATCATGGAGGTGTAATCGAATATCTGTGTTCGGCTATTGCCCAAGACAAGTGGAACCAGATCTACTATTAAACTTTAAACTGTTTAATCTCAATTTTATTATCTAAAACAGATTTTATATAGTTTTTAACCGACTTTGAAAAAGGAGGATGTTTTCAATTTGACCTGTACGTATATTTTTTGTTTTTTTTTCTGTTTGTTCTCATATAACTCCGAAACTACTGGACCAATTTGGATATATTTTTTTCAAAAAAGAGGGTGCTACAACTTAGATCCCATTTTACTTTTGTAAGCATTGGTCCAGATTTTTTAAACTCCATACCTTTATTAAAGAAATTAAATTATGAAATAAGGACAAGAGGGATGGCGGAAACAGGGATTTTGGCCAGTGAGAAAAAAACTGGGAACAGGTGCTGCTAATTGGGTAGCATCACCGACCATCCCTTGTCAGCAATCCCCATTGCTAGCCATGGTTTGAGTGACAGTGGGCTTACATGCCATTTAATCTTCAGTCTGAATGTGGACTTTTCACGTTCGATGAGTGATTTAGGTACAAAAGCCAATCGTGAGGCTCAAAAATATCTAGATATTATTTATGGAAATGTAGAGATCCATTCAAGCTGTTTAGAGAAAATCCGAATTGTCTTCTGCACCATGCCCATATAATGAGGGCTCTTGTGGCTCAATTTTTTGGCCACAATTGCTGAGTATATGACCTATATATAATAATGGTAGAGGAATGCTCAGAGTTGAATCAGCTGTTTTCTAAGTGTCCTAGCAAAAAAGAGATCTTGAGAGGGGTATATATCCAGCTGCTATTGCTTGCCAGATACCAGTAGCCTCATGATTTACCAATATTTTTTAAACATACTTCATTCAAAATAATGATGGGCAATATCCACCTCAGGTTCAGTACATACTGGGTATTCCTTATAGGGGTACCCTGGGCTACAGTGTTTGCCTGTTTTTATTGCCCTATATAATATCCTCCAGGTGGTGGAGTGTTGGTTGGAGGTTACCAGTTTTTTATTGAGGCCCATAACCAACTCCTTGAGGTTATAGTTGGTGTCATGGCCTTCCTCCACCCAGTCATTAAGGATTCATGGGAAATAGGGTAGGTTTGGTAGTGCTTTTGGGAGGTGTCCCCCAATAGTGATTGGAAAATTATTATAAAGGATTTGAATTTCTTTATCAGAAAATTCATTCCTATCCAGTTTTGTTTCTCTCACATCATAGCTGCGGCCATTGCTGCCCTCTGAGCTTTGATGTCTCATCATATTGTATTCTTAATATGTGACACATATGAGAATGACCAACTGCCAATTCTCACCACCCTGTTGCATAGACTCTAATAGCAGGGTTGGTGGCACTTAAAGGATAGTTGGGGGTTATGCAGCATCCACTCCCCAAGGGATCATGATGATATTCTCTCTGGGATCCCTTGGATTTGGTCCCATTTGACTCCCTACGCTAGCATTAAGCAGAATATATGCAACTGCATAATCTGGAGAAAAACTTTGGCCCAGATCTGGCAGGTGTGTTCCTCAAAATTGAGTACCCCATACCCCCTTCACATTTGGGCTTGAACAGGACATCCAGTTTGACTGATGCTGTGTGAGCCTTAAACCACAGGAAAGTGCAGATGAGTGACTTGATTTTACCTTCCAAGCCTGGGATCAGTGGTAGGATATGAGCCACATACCAAAGTTTTGAGAGTATGAATAATTTAGCACTTGCACCTTCCCTTTGAGGTTCAAGCAGGAACTTTAGCAGTATACCATCTGAGATGACATACTGGAAAGCACGGCTTGTTCCATCACCTCAACAGACATACCTGATTTGGTGAAGAAGATACCCAAATATTTGAACGTTTGTGTGGGAGCTACAGGATTTATGCCTAATGGTGGAGGGAATTATGGCTGCCCTATTTTAAGGACTATCATCTTGTCAATATTAATTTTGGCATTTGACACCTGTTGGTATAGGGAGAGGAGTTATTGATGCCTTGGAGGTCACTTTCTGAACTGATCCCCACTGCAGTATCATCTGCAAATGCCTGCATTTTGATAGGGTACTGGCTGGGGTAGCAGATGACCCACAGCTTCACTTCTGCTGCTGCCAGTAGGATGTTTGTGGCAAAGTTAAAGAGTATCAGGGATATAGGATTGCCTTGGTGGAGGCCCTGTCCAGTCAGAATTGATTCCATTATGCTGGTGGCCAGGATGAATCTTATGGTGAGGCCTATGTATAGCATATCAATCCAGTCAATAAAGGTGGTGGAAATCTGATGGCGTTTATTGCTGCCCTCAGGAATGGACACAATACTCAATTGTAAGCCTTCTCCAATATCCAAAAACATTAGATAGCCACTTTTTATCCTGCGCATATCCTGTAGGTATTTTGCATCAATCAGATACTTTTCCAGATAGTTTGCCCCTTAATGACCCATTTTGGGACATATGGATGGTTTACAGGGTGGTGCGCATCAGTTAGTTTATGAGGATTCATGTGAGAATTTCGTAAGCAGCGTTCAACAGTGCAATTGGGCGCCAGTTCCAAAGGTGCCACTGAAAGTCTTTTTTTGTATAGCAACACAGTTCAGGTTTTGTGGCCCCCTGGGATTTAACACGGATACAGACAATGGTTAAAAAAATGGGCAATTTCTGGTGCCACACGCTCACAGATTGCATTCAGCATTTCTACTCACATGTTGTTGGTGCCTGGGAATTATTTTTTTTTGCATCCTTATGTGCCCATTTTACTTCCTCCGCCGTGATCTCAGCAACTAAATCATGTTTGTCAGCAGGAAAGCATCCTTGGAGCGCCAGCTCATCCAGACTAGTAGGGCTTCTGTAGCCATGCTATTCAGTTTGCTAGGGTGGAAGAGGTCTCTGTAAAATCACTTGACTTCATGTTTGATTATTCCAAAGACACTGGAGTTGACGTTGTTGGATGTACTACATGGCGGATTCTGGCTCATGTCTGTAATTAACTTTTTTAGACTTGTCTGGTTCTCCATAGTCATCATCCCCAGTAGGCTTTGGTGACAGAAAGTTGCATTCTGCCATTGTTCATTATCATATTTCTGTAGGAGTGCTTGATATTGTTTGGGTTTTTTCTGATACTCCCACCACCATAACTCATTGTCCCACCGCTCTTGCTTCAGTGTATCCAGGGTACCCTTTAGATGTTTAGTGGCAGAATTACATTTGTAGGTTTTGGGTCTTCTCATACTTGGCACTATCTCTCATAAGTTTTTCTTTAATTCTTTTCCAGCAGTCTAGGGGATCCATGCTCTCCTGATGGTCCAGATATGCTATAATTCGATCAAATCCTTTTCAGCAGTATGGCGCCACTGCAGGTCACACAACATGGAGGGGGATAATTCCACTCTTGAGGTGGTGAGGTTTTTCCCAGATCAATGGCTACCTGCACTATCACGTGATCACTTTCTGCATTGATTGAGACTTCACTATGTGACGTAGCCTGACTAAGGTCAAATGAGACTAGTACATAGTCCATTCTGGAGCTGCTTACTGGTTCATCATTATAATTGTACTCCCACCACATAAAGTTTGCAGGGTCTTCATCCTCGTCATCAATTGTTAGACACATCCCTGATGTCACAAGGTACAGCAACCTATCTTCTGCTATTCTAGGGACTTGGCTGCAAGTTAAAACCGTGTCCCTACTCACATTTGTCCAACATATAAAGCCATCTGCTATAATTGTTGCAGCGTTAGTTTAAATTTTTAACAGGGATTGCCAGAATTGCTTGTTTTTTTTGAGTTTTGGTGATGCATGTACAGCAATCACTTGGAAAATCTTATTAGTTCTCTTACTGTGAGCCATGGCCACCAGGATTCTTCCAGCATGTGTCTACTCCACAAATTTCAATTTGATGCTTTTGTTTTGCATGATTATTGCCACATGGTTCGACCAAAGTACCTGGCACTTAATCTGCTGAGACCACGAGTGATATTTGGGGTCTCTGTTTAAATTTGGGGTCATTTCACGCTGTGTGTGTCATAAAATCTGCTGAATAAAGTAGGACTGGGCTTCTAAGCTGGGTGTTTAACAACCCAGTGGAAAGCCCAGAATGCCAAGGGCATAGCGATTCTGAACAGTTGTAGGAGGGATCCCCTATTATTCTGGTAAGAGAAATAAAAATTAATGAAAATACCAAAGGACCCCATAACAAACCAAATGGCTGCAATGGGGACAACCGCAGGTCTTGCTGGGGCATCCCCAAGGGTTGGAGAGGCAAGAAGGATGACCAATCCTCCTGGGTTTGCAGTTGGTGACCTTTGGGCTCTTTTTCCCAACCATCTTGGACTTGTTTATCATAATAAAAATTCTAAAAATTATAAAAATTTTCAAAATTTTTGAAATGCTGATTGGGTTCATGAATCAAATCAAATTAAATTCATCCAACCATTGGGAGGCCTTGGGCCTCATCTTGCGTCCATTGAGAGGTTCCAGGTTGAGTAGAGAGGTCAGGTTCATCTCCAGAATGGCGGATCAATTTAAAAAATTGATTTGAGCTGGATTGGCCCTCAGCGGAATGGTCCAGATGGTCTGGTACCTGGTCACTGCCTTGCAGTTGTGTGGACAGCAAGTCCTCACCTCCAAACAGAGAATTGTGATTAACAGAGACGCCCTCACTCCACCTGAATTGTGATGAACCATAAGCAGATCAGCAGGGCATATTAGTTTGAATTACCTGATTATTTTGCAAAGTGGGAGGAAGAACTGAAGATGGTCTGCAGGGTGCCAAATGGGAAACAGGTCATTGTGAAGAGTTCATCAGATCTGAAAACTATTCTGAAGTGGTGGATTGGCATCATAGGCTTGTGATGAATTCTTTGATCATAATCACCATTTTGATGGGCCTACAGATTGATGGCTTGGAGGGCCCACTTGATAATCATCAGCCCTAGAACGCAGATTGCTGCGTACTTCTCTGGGTCAAGTGAAAGTATTTTGAAAAAGTGATGAAGCTCGCAGAGTAGGTTTGGGTGGGAATAGATTTATTTAAACTTAAAGGTGAAAATGGACTGACAACTGCTCCTTTTAGAGACAGTTGCCTTATATATGCAAAATGGGAAAAAGGGGGCCATGGGTACGTTTTTCTTGGGCAGCGGCAGCTGATGTACTCATGGTTACTCAGCCTGGGTTTGGGGCTTTGTCATCCAGCTTATGCAAAGGTCACAAAAGCTCTGGAAACATAATCGTTTGATTTGCCAGGGAGGGACCCTTACTGATACAAACATAAGCGGATTTACTCAGATTGAAGGGGCGGCCAAATTGGGTTCTGTCAGGGTTGATTCTGATAAATTTTTAACATTTTTTTCTGAAAGTGAATTTCTGACTTGGATTGGCTTTACTGGACCCAGAATTTTGGATTCCATAATCCAGATTGGGTTTCCTGACTCAGGAACCATTTCCTGAGTTTCAAGGCCCATTTTCTTCTTTTCCAAGGATGTAAAAGATGGCGGAGTGGGGCCCAGTGGGGGGGAGAAGGTGCTTTTGATGGCTCCTGGCCTGTATTACCTCTTTACAGACCTCTTTTATCCTTTCAACCAGAGAAGAAGCAGCCAAATGTAATACTGTGGTGGGGTCTTTTGGGGCCAATGCAGTGACCCACCATTCATCAACCACATGATCCAAGTCCCCCAGTTGAGCCAAGGGCTCCACAGGGGCATCAGGTCCCTTCTTCTTCCTAAAAGGGACCTTTCCCCGATCTAACCAAAGAGGTTGGGTCTCTAGACTTACATCATACTATCTTTTTGAATGGGAAACATTCCTCCTCCTGGAACGTGAACCAGGGCATAGTTCTTGTCTCTAGTAGGGAGTTTGATGGCCAAAATCATAGCGATTTTCTTGGGTGGATAGGGGGCTTCAGAATGTGACTCTTGGAACTCAGCTACTAACTCCTTACAATTCTCATAATCCTTTGCACTTACCCAACTTTTTTCATAAGCTGGTTAGCCTTTCCATACAACCATGTACTGGACTTATCTTCTGGATTTTCTTGAGGCCCTTATACCTCCACTTCGGCCTTTTGAGAGTTTTCCACAATAATAGGCTCAGGGGTAGAAGGAAGCTCTCCCTTAAAGAAAGATGGTTGAAAGATTTGGAAAACATTGTGTTGTTTTCAATGGGTAAAAAGCTTGATGCGGTATGCACCATTACCCAAATCCTTTCCCTACTTCAAAAGGACCAGAGCGCTTACTAGCCAACTTCCTGGAGGGAACCTTCATATTCAGGTGGCGAATGTCAAGCATAAAAAGTGAGCCTACATAGATGTCGTGCCCTTGGAGTTGTTTTCTATCTGAAAACTTCTTATAGTCTCCAATGACTTTTGAAAAGTGCTCTTGGACAAGCTTTTGGGTATCTCAGATATTGGTGATCTGGTCCTCTTCTGTGGAGACTGCTGAGGTTAAGCGTGCTCCAATCTGGAAAGATGGGTTGTAACCCAATGTTACTTCAAAGGAGAAAATCCAGTGGAAGAGTGTGGAGCATTGTTTTATGCAAATTGCGCTAAAGGAAGGTCTGTGGCCCAGGTATCCTGGGTGGCTGAGGAGTAACAACGGAAAAATTTAATTCTAGAACTTGAATAACTCTCTCAGTTTTCCCATCTGATTGTGGGTGATATGCTGTATAACGGCAGGCTTTGATGTTAAGAAGTCCCAGCAAGGCATCCCAAAACCTGGCTGTGAACTGTGGACCACGGTCACTTAAAATTTCCGTCAGGAGTCCAAACATGGAGAAGACATGAGTGATGAAGAGTGCTGCAGTATCTGCCGCTGTTATAGTAGTTTTGCATGGTATAAACAACGCAAACTTGGTGAATCTATCCATAACCACCATTATGGCATCAAACCCCTTGGAAATGGGAAGTTTAACAATGAAGTCCACTGAAACCGACGTCCAGGGACCCTCATCTTGTTGCAAAGGGTAGAGAAGGACCTTTTTTCCTGTGCGGTCTGATTTAGAGTGAGCACAAGTAACACAACTTGATACCCAAGCTGGGATATTCTTGGAGAGCCCAGGCCAATTGTAGGTTCTTTTGACTAACTTGGCACATTTCTTTGAGTCAGGATGGCCTACTGTGGGTGAGGTGTGATGCTCTTCAAAAACCTGCATGCGCAGGGTAGGTGGGACCCAAATCCTATCCAGAAAGAAGATTATTCCATCCTTTAGGTGGTATAGGGGCCATTTGCGCTGCTTAGTCTTCAGGTCATTTACCACTTCAATTCCCTCTGGGCAACATAGTTGACCTTCTAAAACGCGTTTGCACATGGGTTTTTCTGGGGAGATGTCAGCATATGCTACCATAACAGGGGCGAGGGAGAGGATCATGGTGGAAGGAACCACTGTGGTGAGCTCAGACAGGTCCTCTTCTGGGCCTGGAGCCAAGGCAGGGTTGCAACTCAACATATCTGGCAGCACATTTAGGGGCCCTTTTATGAACTATTACTTGAAGTTAAAGTTGCAAAGATCCCTGTATGTGCGTGCTTGACAATGAGCCTGCTTTTAAGGTTTCCAATAATACAATAAGGATTCATGGTCAGTGCATACTTTTACTTCATGCTTTGCTCCCTAAAGAAGATATTTTAATGAGTCAGCGACCATGCCACCGCAGCCAACTCTTTATCATAGATAGCTTATGCTTGTTCTGTGGAGGTGAATTTCCTTGAGAAGTATGCCACTGGGTGCTCCCCTCTTCATGCTCTTGCAATAGTACCGATCCCACTGCAACTGCTGAAGCATCACATGCTGCAATGAATGGCTTGGATGTGTCAGCATGCCGCAGGATTGGCGCTGACAAAAAACAGTTTTGATTGCTTTAAGGCTTGTTGACACTCCTTTGTCCATTTGAAAGGAACGTTGTTCCCTGTCAGTGGGTGGAGGGGTGATGCCAGCTGGGCGAGCGCAGAAGAAAACTTCTTTAGGAAAATCACAGTGCCAAGGAAACTTCTTAGTAGTTTTTGGGTGGTAGGGGTTTGCCAGGACTGAATGGCCTCCAGCTTACAGGGGGACAGCATACCCATCCTTAAGGACCAGGTTCCCTAAGAATGTTACTTCCTCTCAAAATAATTCGCATTTGGACGTCTTGACAAAGAGTCCCGCCTTGAGAAGGGAGCCATTACAGCCTCCAAATCCTTGGTGTACTGTTCATGGGTTGGGGAGTGGATTAAGATATCTTCAATGTAAGTGACAGCACAGGTAAATTTTAGGTCCCTAGGACATCATCAATCAAACGTTGGAAGGTTGCTGGTGCGTTCTTCAGTCCAAATAGCACCACCTTGAACTGGAATACCCAGCGCCTTGTCCTAATGGCTGTGAGCCACTCTTGGCCCTCCTTGACCCTCACCTGATTAAAGGTATTAACCAGGTCCAACTTTGAAAAGACTCAGGACTTAGCAATGGCCTGTGCAATGGTTTGTTCCAAGGGGAGGGGGTATGGATCTGGAACTGTCACATTGGTAACATGGCCATAGTTCACACATGGACGTAGGGTTCCATCCGCCTTCTGGGCAAAGACAACTGGTGAGGCAATGTGAGAGGATTTACTGGTAATCCATCCTTTGTCCAGCATGTCATCTGGCCATATGCCCAGCGCCTTGTCTTCTTCCTTTGTGTGAAGGTACAACGGGAAGTTGATCTTGACAAGATGCACTGTTAACTGGAAGGCAAGATCATATTCTGAATGAGGAGGAAGTCAAATTGCAAGTCTCATGTCAAAGACATCCTTATATGAGACTAGGAAGTCAGGAAAACCTTGGGGGAGGTCCAAAGGGCAGCTCAGAGGAAGAAATTGAGCTGAGTGAGGGCTCTGTTGTAAGAGTTTTAATTAGTGGGAATTCCCCACTACATCTTTTATTGGTGAAAGACGAAGAGTTAAGTTCCAGATTGATATTCACCTGTTGGTGACGCCACCACCCTACCCCCATGATGACAGGGTATAGTACCTCAGGTACCGCTGAAAAGTGATCGCAGAAGCCAAATTTGTGGATAAAGAACTGCACTGGACGTTGGACAGTATGGAAGGTCATAGGTTTAGATGAAGAGCTAATATAGAATGAGCAAGCACCGTGTCCAGGTCTAGAGAGTGTGCCACTCTTAAATCCATAAAGTTTCCCGCTGCTCCACTATCAAGGAGTGCTTGTACTGTGACCATCCGTACTCCTACTCTGAAGATAATGAGAAACAGGACATAATCTTGGTCCTCTTTATTGATCATTGAAAGAGAAAGGGCAGCGGAAAGTGGGGTTGGCCCATAATGAGAATTGGCCCCTTGGTAACTAATGAGCTACTCTTATTATTCTCATGGGATCCCTTAGAGAGGTTCTCCTAGGTCCCCAGGAAGGATGTGACTGGAAGAATCTATCACTATGCCTTTGTTCATCACTGTGGTGGGGGAGGGACTTTCATGGTTACGTATGGTGGGTGAGGCTGACTCTTTGGGAGAAGAACTAGTCTCAGTAGTATGCGAATCAGTTTCCTAATTAGGTGCGACATGGGCTTCCACCCGGGCCATTTGGATGGGCGTTAGAGTTGGATTACTTGGGTCCAATGTCACACTCAACTCCTCATCCGCAGAGAAGGGGAAGGGGCTCTCCACTGGTGGTATGTTACTCTTCAAAGTAACCTGCAGGTAGGGAGCTACCACTGAAACCCTAGGTGTGCTTCCCTGGACCCTTGTTCATGAAGAGGTAGGAGCGGGTGGACTGGACTGGAATGAACTAGATGGGAGGGTGTTTGCAGATGGATGAGATGTCATTACTGCCACTGATGGTATACTTGTATAGAGGGGTTTTGCCCCCACTGAATAGGCTAAGGTAAATGCAGCCTCCATGGATAATGGGAGAGGATCCCATGCGGAATTGCTAGCTGAAGAGTTGTCCAAGGCTGATCTGAAAGCTGCCACTGCAATGTCCGTAAAAATCCCAACTAAAGGTACTAATGCTGTGAAGGCCTCTACCAGTGATGGCAAGTCAGGGGCCTTCTGGTGGAGGGTAAAGAGACGGTAGAGGCGGGATGCTTTAGATTCTGGTGCTTAGAACGCATCAGATACTAAACTCAATAAGGGAGTGTGATTCCGCATTTTGGTTGCAACCTATAATACTCCTCTGACCCAGCGGCGTGCTTCCCCATCAAGAGAATCTAAGAGAGCCAAACTTTTCTGTGCATCGGTGGGAGTGGGAGTTTGGGACCCCCAGCTGCAAAGCGTACATGAAGCTCTGCCAGAGCATCTAGCACCTGTTCTGCTACTTCAGGTGATGGGACTGAGGGGGATTCCCATTTTTACTACACTTTCCAAAGGTGCAGCCTGGTTTGCTGGTGCTGGATGGATGTTATCCTGGGTCAATAGAAGTTGTTTGCATGCCCTGCAGAAGGAGATGAGTGACCAGCAAGAGAAGACTAAGTCACATAGGGAATGCAAGTTCATGGTAATTAAGTAAGCAACTGCTTCGCCTGATCCCATGAGGAGGGTGGAAAGTGCTGAAGTTATTGGTCAGTCCATTATATCATGGAATCTGCTGACTAAAGTAGGACGGGCTTCCAAGCTGGGTGTGTAACATCCCAATGGAAAGCCCAGAATGCCAAGGGCATAGCAATTCTGAACAGTTGTAGGAGGGATCCCCTATTATTCCGGTGAGGGAAATAAAAGTTAATGAACATACCAAAAGCCCCATAACAAACCAAATGGCTGCAATGGGGCAACCACAGGTCTTTCTGGGGCATCCCCAAGGGTGGGAGAGGCAAGAAGGATGACAAATCCTCCTGGGTTTGCAGTTGGTGACCTTTGGGCTCTTTTTTCCAACCATATTAAACTTGTTTATCATAATAAAAATTCTAAAAATCATAAAAATTTTCAAAATTTTTGAAATGCTGATTGGGTTCATGAATCAAATCAAATTAAATTCATCCAACTATTGGGAGGCCTTGGGCCTCATCTTGCGTCCATTGAGAGGTTCCAGGTTGAGTAGAGAGGTCAGGTTCATCTCCAGAATGGCGGATCAATTTAAAAAATTGATTTGAGCTGGATTGGCCCTCAGCGGAATGGTCCAGATGGTCTGGTACCTGGTCACTGCCTTGCAGTTGTGTGGACAGCAAGTCCTCACCTCCAAACAGAGAATTGTGATTAGCAGAGACGCCCTCACTCTGCCTGAATTGTTCTGAACCATCAGCAGATCAGCGGAGTGGATTAGTTTAATTCTCCAATTATTTCACAAAGTGGGAGGCGACCTGAAGCTGGTCCACCAGGTGCCAAATGGGAAACAGGTTATTGTGAAGAGTTTTGCAGTTTTGTAAACTCATCCAAAGTGGCGGATCGGTGTCATAGGCTTGTGGCAAATTATTTGATTGTAATCACCATTTGGTGGATGCTGTATTAATGGGTTAGAGGGCCCACTCAACGGCTATTGGCCCTAGAATGCAGATCACTGTGTAGTTTGCTGGGTTAAGTGAAATTATTTTGAAAAAGCGATGATGCTTGCAGAGTAGGTTTGGGTGGGAATAGATTTATTTAAACTTAAAGGTGAAAATGGACTGACAACTGCTCCTTTTAGAGGCAGTTGCCTTATATATGAAAAATGGGGAAAAGGGGGCCATGGGTACGTTTTTCTTGGGCAGCGGCAGCTGATGTACTCATGGGTTTCAGCCTGGGTTTGGGGCTTTATCATCCAGCTTACGCAAAGGTCACAAAAGCTCTGGAAACATAATCGTTTGATTTGCCAGGGAGGGACCATTACTGATACAAACATAAGCGGATTTACTCAGATTGAAGGGGCGGCCAAATTGGGTTCTGTCAGGGTTGATTCTAATGAATTTTTAACAGAATTTTTTTTAATTTTTAAGAAGCGAATTTCTGACTTAGATTTGCTTTCCCAGACCCAGAATTTTGGATTCCATAATCCAGATCGGGTTTCCTGACTCAGGAACCATTTCCTGAGTTTCAAGGCCCATTTTCTTCTTTTCCAAGGATGTAAAAGATGGCGGAGTGGGGCCCAGTGGGGGGGGGAGAAGGTGCTTTTGATGGCTCCTGGCCTGTATTACCTCTTTACAGACCTCTTTTATCCTTTCAACCAGAGAAGAAGCAGCCAAATGTGATACTGTGGTGGGGTCTTTTGGGGCAAATGCAGTGACACACCATTCATCAACCACATGACCCAAGTCCCTCAGTTGAGCCAGGGGCTCCACAGGGGCATTATATTCCTTCTTCTTCCTAAAAGGAACCTTTTCTCGATCTAACCCAAGAGGTTGGGTCTCTAGATTTACAGGGTGTATGTCCATGTTTTGGATAGTTATTTAGGCTGATATAATTGTTAGCTTTAAAATGGTGCATTTTCCTTGCCTGTGTTTGTATGCTAGACAGCCCCCTAGAATTTGTGGTCATGTTGATTATTGATGGCTGCCTGACTCACAAGTATGATGATTGTTTGGGTTATGCATCAAGTCTTGGACAGAAGTTGGTTTTTTGCGGTGGGTGTTGCTGAGGAGGAGTGGAAGGTTGGAGGTGTATTGTTGTCATAATTTTTCAATACAGTTGTTTTGTTACCTGGCATGGAGCACACTGAGTATTCCATTGCCATCCTAGTCTCCTTGTCTATTGAGAGGGGTGACAATTTAACTACAAAATGGGCTGCTTTCTTAGAGAGAGGACAAGTGGCAGCGATGGCTTCAATCCCAAATGAGACACTGTGCTCAGCTGAGGTTGCTGACTGCCTGTGTGAGTTAGCTTGGTGTGAGTACATCGAAGTTTTTTTGCCTTTTTTTGGCCTCCCAGTTGTTTGAACTTATCAGAGGGGAGTTATTCTGTTGGGGGCTGATCATTTGGAACCCTTTTCTTAAAGACCTATTACAGATCTTTTTTGGCCCTGATTTCTGCCAGCGTAGTTCCTCCTTCTCTGCCTATTCCGCCTGGGTGGGGTGGGTATGCAGGGACGCTGGTTGCATTTCCTCATCCATCCTATATGACTCTGGGTTTAAGTTCATTAATGGCTCATTGTCAGCCTCCTGGGTGCTTTGCTTTCTTACATGCCCATACTTCCTGATGGGCTGCATCCAGCTCCCGCTGCTGGCGTTGCATTTTTGTTTTCTCCAATAAGTTACAGGGGATTCATACCTTGTCTTTGGGGCAAATAAAGGCTTTAGACCCAATTTTGGTGTTCCCATTTATGGAGTCATACTCATAGGCTTAAGGCGATTTGCCCTTTTATGGTGACACTGCATCAATGTGTCCCATTTGGTAACAAAACTGACATATCTTTTTGGCATCCTCTTGTTCATTGTAGATCACCCTCAGGAGGCCTGGGATACAGATAAACTGGGGAAGAGCTATTTTATTTGCCTTCATCCAAGGGTGCAGGTTTGTACTGAGCTTCCACTGTATGGGGACAAAGACACTTAGCGATGTAGTCACCACTGGATTAATATAATTTGAAAACCTCACTGTAGTATGGCAGTCCAGTGCAAATTGCCTTGTGGACCATTTGCGGGCATAGTCCATCAGTACTTTGTGAAAAGTCACCCATTTTGCAGTAAAATTTGCGTATCAGGTGGGTTCAGTATGCAGGTAGGAGTCCTTATACTTTATTTCTACCTCTAACAGTTGTTTCCAGTTGAGTTCATTAGGGAGCAAAATGGAAATATAGCCACGCTCTGGAACCCAGTGGTGGTCAAAGTTGCCACAGGCTAGTAAACTGTTGAGCTCCTGGTGTATCACAACTATCAGATCTGACCATTCCTCTTCCCTGATCAATTGGAAGTGGATGCTAATTGTATCCTTAAGGTAGGATTTGAGAGCCAGTCAGTCAGAGAACCTGCCACTGATAAATGCTCAAATAAAATCCACATGACTTCTGGCGCCTTATCACATCTCCTCATGAGAGGCAGCCGCCGCACTATATGAATTTTTATTTGCACAAGGTGTTAAAGCCTCCTCTGGGTTTCCCTTAAGGTTCCAGCTGATTGCTTCATATAAGCTGAATCCTCAGTTCAAGAAAGCTTGCACTTGGTACATATAGATACCCCATTTGCAGATGGTGCTAGCCATAGCTACACCTATTTTGAGGGCTTGCCACCCCAATGTTTCCATTGGGGAGAAGCTAAAGCGATACCAAGTAAGCGAGGCCTCAGGGTTGCATGCCTCATGCAAATATTTAAGCAGCACTTACAGTGTTATTGTGCTTCATTGGCATCAGTCTCAGACAGTGACGCTGTTCCACCCTGCGCTGGTAAACAGGTGTGCTGCTTCTTCCAGAATCTCCTCTTTGCTCCACTGGAAGGCTTCTGAAGTGGTAAACCCTTCCGCTACATAGGGTGTGGTCAGAGAGGGCTTGGGGAATGAATGTTTCCAGTTGTGGATCTATTTGACCTGAATGCAATTTGTTAGCCGATTCTATCTGAGTTCAGGGGTCATAAAACCATGCATGGCTGCTGCTTGGGGCGGGATCTCATGTTTGATCAAGGCATGGGCTGCTTTGGGTGTGAATCTGCCACATCCCAGTCTGCTGCTGCTGCCAGAGGTTCATGATCCCGCCTGAGGTTCCATTTTTCCATAGTGAAGGAGCAGTTGTTCAGGGTCTCATGAATATTCTTTGTTACCCCCAATTTGGCCCAGTTCCATACTTGTTCTATTGTAGTATTGACGTGAAGCCATTACTTTATCTCAGATGGGGTAAAGCCATTGGCACTCCAGTTAAAGTGAAAATCTGATGACCACTACCATAATGGCCCATATTCTACTGTTTTTCCTTAGTCCAACCAGCCTGTAGCAGGTTAGATGCCATGGCAGGTGGTAATCACATGTATGACCAGTGCAGGGCTTCAGTGGCCTTAAACCCAGCCATAATATTTATGGTTGTGCTTCGTTGAGTGAGAAGGAAGTATTGTACCATTTGAGAGCTGTCTCAGAAGAGAGAGCATGGCATGCCAGTCAAGTACTATCATAGCATTAGGAACATTTTTATGTAGGCATTTAACTCTGAAAAAAGAGCCCTGAGCTCTTGACCAAAGCTACCATTTTTGCAGGATTACCCTCCTTGTTGAACTCCATGGCGTCGTAGAGGTCAATGCCTGCGTCTAGACATACCTTAGCATCTTTTGGGCTTTAAGTCCTCATGGATTGCTTCCTCCACCGCCTGGTGGTCCACTGGCAGTTTCATCCACTTGAGGGCCTGCTCCATGTGTATGCGTGATGATTTGTGGATTATTTCTAACTTAATTGGGATTTTCATTAAACTCAACGCTTCATGGCTCCACTAGAGAATTTGTTTGCGCGACATGTTGCCACTGTAGCAGGGGATATGGCTTTTGCAATCCATTGGGTCGCCATTGCATGTGTGAACTGAAGTGTTTCTCACTGCATCAACTCACGTGCAGAGATGCCTCTATGTGTCAGCATGTCCTTCTGCATTGGTATATTTCACCAGTGTGTCATGGGGTGTGTTGCCTGTTTCTTGGATTAGTTCAGTGGATATGGATTTTTAACTGTTATTTTCAGTTTTTGGTAGTGGGCTTAGATTATTTGATGAGTCTGAGTCAGACCCTGAAATGACTGTAACTTCATCTGGGTTTGGGTCCAAAAAGGGGTTAGTCAGGTGAAGGGACTGATTTTTATCTGGAATATTTGCCAATAATTTTTACTCAGTTTTATAAATATTGAATTTACTCAAAGCTATTGTTGCTACATTGGGGTTTGGACCCAATAAAGGGTTATTCAATTGGAAGGATTGACTTTTGTTGGGGGTGATTGACAACAAATTTACTCCATCTTTATTACTATTGGGGATTTCCAAAATGACTGTAATTTCATTGGGTTTTGGACCTGATAAGGGGTTGGTCAAATGGAAAGACTGATTTTTGCTGAAACTATTACTGAAAATTTCTTCCTGCTTTAGCGCTATTGGGGATAACTGAAGTAACCACATCCTCATTGGTATTGGGCCCAATAAGGGGTTAATCAATTGATGGGACTTATTTTTGTTGGGGAAAGTTGCTAAAAAATTTCTCCAAGAGCATTGATACTGGATCTCCCTAGATTATCTTTGGTTAACTCAGGGCGATTATTTCTCTGCATGGGGAACAAATTGTTGGGGGTTAGCCCCCTAGTTGGTAGGGCTTCCTCCATCCCCGAGGAGGGTGGGTGCTCATTATTGAGGGTACTAGGCTGAGTAAGATCTTTTTTAGGGGTATTTCCCACTAGTACCTTTGCTTTGCCATGAACTTCCCCGTCAGTGGGACCTCCAGTCTCCGCCAAAGCGGTGGCTGTTGGTGCTCCTTGAGGTGAGCTGCCCTTGGAGTGGTTTGTGTCCCCATTCTACTAGTTATTTATATTTTTGTCACATTGATTGTGGCATTTGTGGCCAAGTTTCTTTGTTGTACTTGGGTCTAATTGCCAACATTTTTAATGTGAGCTTGTTTGATTTACTTATGCCTCATTGCTGACACTTTTATTAGTATCAGTGGATGCATCCCTGCTGGATGGGTTGTCCATTTGGTGGGACTTTTTGTTTTTTACTAGAGAAGGTACTGTGGGCTGTTGGCTCTATGAGCTAAGCTCTGCTGGACAGGATTTGCTTTTGTAACTGTAGCTGTTGAAAGTTGCATGTACTGCTCTAATTTAGGGCAGTAGGCGTGATATAAAAGTTTCTTTTCCTAAACTATACCATGTCACTTTTTCTAAAAAGTGATACCAACATGCAAAAGTTTAATTATTTGTGAGTATGGTTAAGGATTTTAAGTTGTAAGTATTGGTCTAATATCTGACCAATAATTTAGTAAGTATATTAAAATGAACCAGAAGTGATGGATCTCAATTGTGGGAATGTTGTTCATTAGTAAAAATAATTCTGGTTTGTAAAGTGATAGCTTCAAAGCAACTTTTGAAATGAATTATGTCCTATTGCTGGGAGGTATAATCAAGTCCAGGTGAGTATGAAGTTGTAGCAGGATTAGCTTACATCATTATAAATAGCTACCAGTTGCTTAATTTGAACAAACAAATAAATTAAGTTTGATAGAATGAATTATTAAGATGGCAAATAGTAACTTTAGTATATTTGACCAATAAAATCACCTAAATTTAACAAAATGAATTATTATAGATGGCAATTAGTAAATTTAACATGATTTGACCAATAGAATCAGGTAATTTTACCAAAATGAATTATTTATATCTGTTTATAGGATACTATATAATATATATAATAGTTTTTTCTATAGAAATAGTGATGTTTCAAAAATGTTAAATAGAGATAATATTCTTTTAATAGAAAATTGGAAAAAATAACCACTTTAAAAAAGGCACTAATCTTTTAGGAAAAAATAAACTGCTTTTTATTTTTTGGTAAAAAGAACTGGCTTTAAAAAGATTTTTTAGGAAAAAAGACTAGCTTCAAAAAATTTTTGAGAAAAAGAAGCTCCTTTAAAAATGGTTCAAAAAAGTATGAAATAACCAAAAAATTATGATTAATTAATAAAACCTCTTTTGAAGTTAGTGCCAAATTTTAAACTGACTTATAATAGGTATTTCTAATACATAAACTCAACACTATATATTCTAAGTTGCTTATAGTTTACACTTGGACCAAATCCAATATAATCTCTAATTTGTATTTGTGAAAAAATTCTATAAAGTCAGGTGGGAAGATGGCGTTGACTTCAAAAAAATTTTATAATTTATTCATAATTTCTCAATTATCTCATGCTTTTTATTGCCTTTTTTAAAGAGAAGATTCTTTTCCATTTTTTATAGATTTTAATACAAATTAGTATATTACAAGTGGAGTTATCCAGAGTTGCTTGGGTTTATTTAAAAGCTTACACTGACATAGCATATAGGCTGTGCCAGAACTACTCTTGAGCCACTTGGACTAACAGCTTTGCTTTTGCCCTTGTGGCTGGCAAGCTGATTATCCTAACTTTACTTAATCTACTTAAAACTTTAACACTGATTTTTGTTTAGTTTTAGGTGAGCAATTTGGTTCATTGAATAATATTTACCAATTCTAACCCACTTTCCCAAATGGTTTGAACCTATAAGTCTTAACTAGTTTCAGATGAGCAATTTGGTGACTTATTAGATAATATCTGTCAATTATTAAACACTTGCCCAAGTAGATTGAACCCATCAGAAACAATACCTTCAGATTTAAGATTATTAGACAATTCTCACCTACTTTCCCAAATAGATTGGACATATCAGACTCAAAGGTTCCATATGTCAGTCAGTATGTCAGTCATTGAATGAGTTTTATTAAGTAATTGTATAACTAGAACTCACCTACAGCTTTGCTTGCATAGAGAAAATTATTATCATATATTCTAATAAAAGTTTATCTATATAGATATAAGATTTTTTTTATATTGTTATTATTAAATTAGAAATCAATAGAAATTAATAAATAAAGGTCAGCTACAGAAAGAACCATGATTCATATATATATAATATTATTCATATACATGGTTTTAATTATGATTATATAATTATTTGCTATAGTTTCTATTAATATTATTTTTAGAGCTTCTAATTGGATATATACATATAATCTGTAAAGATTTTATAATACACTTAATCAATTTAATATCAGAATTTTTTGTACTTAAGATTTATATATTTTAAATAAACTATCTCTATGCTATAATAATATGATACATAAAATTATTGCTCAATAAGTAATATACTAGCAATAACATATTAAAGTCAATTTAGTATATTAAAAGTTATAAAGATATGGACTTAAATATATTATATATAGAGTTTACATACTGCTATTGGCAGCTATATAATTTTTAGTTTTATGTAATCAATGAATATGAATTAAAAGGGGTGGTTAGCTGAGCAGGTAAAACTGCCTCCACTATAAGTTTGGGTTTTGAGTTCAAAACCTGTACTAGCTAGAAAAATTCTTGGTGTGGTATATTTGTCCCAAGGTCAACCCATCTTGAATACTTTTTAAGAACATGAAATAAAGATAGAACGTTGATTAATATAAAAATATTATTAATAAAGTAGAAAATATTCCAGTAGGTACTTGTTGTAAAAGATTACTTATGTTTAGCAAAATATCAAAAAGACTAGTAATTGTTTTTACTAATTTAATAAGTATTAAATAGGCTGCCTCCCCAAGCTTGATTCTGGTACTGGAACTTTGGGTAGGGGACGATTATGACTGTGTTGGATTTGCACACCAATGCCCCAAACTGAGATAGCAAATAGCAAAGGCAGTCCATGGAGTTCCTGGCCTATCATATGCCATGCATGGAGGTTTTCCAGATTTTATCCTCCTTTCCCATTCATTCAATTTCCCTTAATTGGTGCAGTATCATCCCTAGGTCAGCCCACCTCAAATAAAAAATAAGTATCAAATAGTTTATTATTATGCTGGCCCTTTGATAGGTTGATGAAGTTTATAATAAACTATAACATAGATAAAAAAGAGACTGGAAAGCAATTTTATTGTCAGTCACATTTTACCTAATTAGGATATCTGATTTAGTATCGAAAATTCATTAGCTAATGTTTCATTATCACACTGCTATAAGCATGCAAAGTTACATTATAATTGATTCAGTATAATCTGAGATTACTGCTAGATACAATTTTTTTGTTCAAAAAAGGAATAATCCTTACCTTATGGTAAAAAGATAAAGAGCATGTATATCTTAGCTGGGTATCTTTCAATGTCTTTTAAAACATTTCACTCTACTTTAATGCTATGTTTCATTGTGTTTTATCATTTAACTTTTAAAAAGAAGACAGCTGGGATAGTTAGATTACTTAGGTGATAGGTTATATTTGTCATATAGATGGCTGGTTAAAAATTGGGCTTTTAGTCTGTGGCGTCAGAACCCAGTGGAACACCCAGAATGCCAGGGACAAGCAGTTCTGATGACCCTAAGGAGGTACATTCTATCATTCAAGTGAGGGAAATAATTATTCTAAAAAATTTACCAAAGACCTTCAAGGCAAACCAAATGACTGCAATGGGGATTTTGAAGGTCTTGCTGGGGCAGCCTAAGGGTGGGAGAGGCAATGAGAATAACAACTCCTCAGGGTTCTTCAGTTTCTGGACTTTAAGATTGATACCCTGATAAACAGGATAGGTTTTGAGGCGCACATGGTCATCTAGGTTCTTCCATTAGACAAATTCATAGACTAAATCATCAGTAACATGTCTTAAACGGGTTTAATTTGCATTTGTGTTAGTTTCATATGGTGTAAAAATTTATGGGTCTTATTATTGTTGGTCAATAACCCCTATAGACTTATTACTGCACAGGTTCAGTTTTTGTGCAATTTGTCCACGTTGTATAGTGTTTGATATTATCTGTTGATAATAGTATGATAACTATTATCTGTAGTTGAATGGAATTCTTAGATCTTGGCCCAACGCTCAGCCAGTATTCCTGCTCAAAATACTTGAGATGTCTTGATATAGGGATTTGTTCCCTTGTACTGTCCAACCCAATCTTCTCTGAGATTCCCTGGTGACAGTCTTTCCAGTTTGACACACAGTCAGCAGCAATCCCTTATTGTTTCTCCTTCTTCTCTAGATCCTCACTCAGATCTTTAACATTTTTCTTAAAGAGTCTCCCAATTATTGCACACAGCAATAATATCCTTGAAAGAATAGAACAATTTGAAAGCTGATAAAGTTTACTACTTAAACTATATACTGGATGAAAACTATATAACTCTGTTTTGTTTATAAGTGAATCCCAGGGAATTTATAGTGGGGATTTGGCTGTCTAACACTCAGTTGACACCTCTTTGATCTAAATGGCAGCCATTGCCATTAAATCACCCATCCTTGTCTCATCAGCGATGGTCTTCCCCATCCTGGCTAGGATTCCATCATTGGACATCCTCAAGACCTAAATGGAAAGAGTCAGAAAACGTGTCCCTAACGTTTTCCTTTCAATCCAAGTGAACAAACCACATTTGGCTAGTGACCTGCTTAGGTAATGGGAATTATTATCCATTAAGGCAGGTCATAAACCAACTGATCAATTCGCTAGTTGCAGGTGGCATCACTCACCTCGCAACTTACTACTTACATTCCCAATCAGTTATTGATGAAACCTGACTAATCACAATTTTTATACCTGATAGTTAATCACTATCAGATGCCCCTATTTTGTCAGCAGCTCTGCCCGACGAGATATTAAGTATTTGTCCAGATTAATCCCCAACAGATATGACCAGGCAAATATCCCTAAAATCCCCCAAACATAGTTACTCTGAAATTAGGGTCAACTGATTTCCAATTCACCGCGCCTTAGGGAATTTTCCCTAGCAATTCCTGATAATCTAGCAGGCTGGGAATATGGGCAAAAATCCCAACATATGGTTTTTGTAGTTACCAACTTGGTTTGAACTGCCAAGTGATGTTGAAGGCAGAAATGGGATGACATATCAGATCACCTACACTAATAAGGGCAGGCTGCCCCTGGGATGGTGCTCCAGATAACCAGGATGTGCTAGGAACTAAACAGAGTGGGTATTCATGTACTCCTTTTCTGCAGAAGGTGTGCCAAAGTCAGTGTTTCAAAAGGCATATGTTGAATAGGTTATGCCAAACCAGTATTGGGATTGCAAGGTGAATTTTGGTCACTTGGTTGTGCAACATACATGGCGGATTGGTGATCATAGTCAAGTATTATTTTCTAAAAACTCTAGTGATGACATGTGGCTGGCCAGATCAATAGAATGGGAACCCACTCAATAGTATTTGGGCTAGCACATAAATTGTGCATGCTTTTCCAGATCAAAGGATTATTTTGGAAAAGTTGTGGCATGCGGCATCCACAGAAACTAAATAGAATCTGGAAGTTTTTAAATTAATAAAAGTTCAGATAAGTAAATTAACCAACAACAGACATTAGGAGGGGCTATTGCCTTTATAGTATGAGGGAGAGGATAATCGGAGAGAGGCCTAAACTGACCTGGGCCTGGGCCCCAAGAAGCCACATCTGGTTGGTTAGTATAAGTATAAGGATATAATTGGAAAAGCTTTTCAATTGCTTTGAATTAACTTGTAAATTTTTTTGATTTTAGAAACCTCAGATTGGAGTAAAATTTATAATGATAGAACCAGCACAGTATGGATTTATCTTGAATGGTGATTTGCGCTGCCAGTTTTGCTGGAATCCATGTAAACTGTTTAAAAATAAGAGTTGCCTCAGGTGAGGTTTAAAATTGTGCTGTAAATCTAAGATCAGGGTTACTATGCATGACTCAATCTGACATTTCTAACTCAAGGGTTGTTCAAGCTTCAGGGTGAGTTTGGGCTATTTATGATATTTCTTTGGATAATAAGGCCAGGTGTGGGATGATCCCTGGGGCCGTTTCAGAGTCACCTGGACTAGAAAACCTCCCTACAAATACTTTCATTATTTTAACAATTAAGAAGATGATAGAGGGTAAGAGAGACAGGATCCATGTAATCTTAAGCATTGCCCCATCGCTCATCTACCACATGCTTTAGGTCACTCAACTGGAAAAGTGTTTTATAAGAGCCTAAGGACCCCTCTTATGCCTGAGGGGTGCTGATCACAGTATTGGCTGAGGGGATGTGCTTTAGAACTTACTTTATCTTTCTTTCTTAAACAGAAATATTACTCCATTTGGTGAACTAACCAGTGCTTAATTCTTGTTATTCTTGGGAACTTAATGACCAGAATGGCTGCAACTTTCCGCGGGAGATGTGAAGCCTCAGGGTGGGATGAGTTGAAAGCCTCCGCCAGTTATTTGTGAATCATGCACCCTTTCACACTTACAAAATTATATTCATAGGAAGGGTATCCCTTCCATTCCATGAGATACTGAACTGAACAATGGGATTTTCTAGAGGCCAGAATTGCTTCTACTGACATCTCATGTGAATGCCCAACAAGAATAGGCTCAGGACAAGTTTTTCACTCCCTTTTAAAGTGAGATAACTTTGAGATGTTGAATACGTTGTGGTGCTTCCAGTGCTCTGGGAGCTTTAAGAGAAAGGCTTTATTACCTAAATCATTCTCAACTTCATAAGATACTAAGCGTTGGTGGCCAGTATTTTGTGGGAACCTTCATGTTAAGATTTTGCATGTCCAGTATGACATGGAGCCCCTTTTGATATTATGGCCTAGGAGCTGCTTTCAGTCAGCAAACCTCTTTTAGTCCTTGATGGCCTTTGCAAGATGTTTCTCAGATGAGGCTTTGGGTATTATGGATTTACTATGAAGTCTTCCGCTGTAAAGACCATGAAGACAGGCATAGACCAATATGAAAGGAGTGATTATACCTCCGTTAGCTTTAAAAAGGGAATTCCTATTGGATGAGTGGGAGGCATTGTTATATGTAAACTGTGCTAGGGGAGGATTCGTGGACTAGTATCCTGGGATGGGGAAGCATAAAAAAGCAGGTACTTTTCAATAACCTGATTAGAATTTTGGTTTGCCCGTCAGTCTGAGGATGGTATGCATTGGATCTGCAGGGTCTGATGCCGAGAAGCGCCAGGAGTTCATCCCAAAACTGGGCAATTATCTAGTGACCCTGGTCACTCACAATCTCTTTGACAGACCAAAAATTGAGTTTACATGAAGGACAATCAGAGTTGCAGTGTTAACCATGGCTATAGACGTGTGGCAGGGAATAGACAACTGAAAACTTGGTAAATCAATTTATAACCACCATAATTGCATAAAAGCCATTTTAGGAAGCTCCGCAATAATGTATACAAAGAATGAAGTCCAGGGTCCTCCCGCCTGCTTTAGAGGGTTCAAGAGTCCTTTTCTTACTGTTTGATCTGACTTTGAGTGTACTCAGGTAACAGCTGGACACCAATTCCAGAATATACTTGAAGACCCTGGCAATCATAGGTTTTCTTGATGAGTTCTTAACACTTCTTGGATCCTGGGTGGCCCACTTCAGGGGGACATATTGCTCCTCAATGACCTATGTATGCAAAGAGGGAGGAACACAGTCCCTGGCCCATAGCAGAATCATCCCTCCTCAAGAGCTTTTTTTTAGTACTAGATGGTCCCAACCCAAGGGGGGATTCATCGATGTCCTCCTCAAGAGCTTATAGGGTTCATTTACAGTTCTTGGAATAAAGATCCTCGTGAAGCTCTATTACCTATAAACATCACAGTTGAACAGCCAATGCACAAGAGATATTGGAGAAATCTTGGGACAGGCAGCAAAGGATAATAAGAGGGGTGTCAGGCATAGTATTTGAGAGTGGACACAATTGTTGTAAGCTCCAAAAGGCCCTCTTCTCCACTGGGAGACAAGGAAGGAATTTCAGATTAACATATACAGTAAAACATTCAGGGGCCCTTTAATGAATTCATATAAGGAATGGAAGCTTCAGAGAGCTTGGTAGGGGTGAGCCTGATGATGGCTAGTTTCTAGGGCTTCCAGTAACACAATAAGGCTTTGTGGTTCATACAGAAAGTAATCTCAAGTTAAGCCCTGGAGGAGGTAGCGCTAGTGGGTAAATGACCAAGCCATTAATACAAGCTCCTTGTCATAGATAGCCCAAGCCTGATTTGTGGAATTAAACTTTCAGGAAAAGTAGGCAGCGGAATTTTTAACCCCTCATGTTCCTGTAGCAGCACTGCACCCACAGCATCCAATGAGAAGTCTCAAGCAACAATGAAGGGCTTTGAAGTGTCCACATAGTGGAGCACTGGGGCTGTGAGAAAACCTCCTTAATGACCTCAAAAGCCGTTGGCACTAATTGAAAAATTTAGAGAGGCTGTTTTTTGTTAGTGGGTGAATGGGTGCTTCTAGCTGGACTTGAGCTGGAGAGAACTTATTGTTAAAATAACCATGTCAAGGAAACTCCTGAGTTGCTTCTAGGAGCTAGGAGTAGTCTACGACTGAATAGCCTCCAACTTATAGGGAGTAACTGCATATTCCTCATTCAGAACTAGATTACACAAGAAGGTCACCTCCTCACAGAAGAATTTGCACTTGGAGGGATTTACAAAGATCACTTTCCTGTTGAGGGCCTCCATCACTGATTACAAATCCTTAGCAATTTGTTCATGGGTATAAGAATGGATCATAATATCGTCAATATAAGCAACAGTACAAAAACTGGAGGTTGCCTAAGAAATCATCAATGAGATGCTGTAAAGTCGCTGAGGAGATTTTAACCCCAAAGAATCACTTTAAGCTGGAGAATGTCACGCATATTATGGATAGCTGTGAGCAACTATTGTCCTTCCATCACCTGCACCTGATTAAATGCATTCACCAGGACAAGATTGGAGAACATAAAATACTTTACAATAGCTTGAGCAATATATTTTCCCAGTGGGAAGAGATATGGTCTAGGACAGTTATATTGTTCAGGTTCTCATAGTTAACACTCAGATGCAAGGTCAAATACAGTTCTTGAGCAAAGACTACATGGGAGGCGATAGAGGAGAAATCTCTTGATGATTCACCCTTTTCCAACATATTATCCATCCATGTCCCAGGGATTTATTTTCCTCCTCAGTATAAGGATATAAATTACAGTTTATATTGACTAAGTCCAACATCAGCTGGAAAGTCAGATCATGACCTGAGTAAGGTGGGATTCTGCTAGCTAGGCTCATGTCAGATATATTCTTATAAGTGGTGATGAAGGAAGGGAAGTCCACTGGAAGGTACATAGGGGGAGGGACAGTGGGTGATAATGTTGGATATCTTGATAGTTTGATGAATTTTCAACTTAAGACTTTCAACTTATTTTATTATTTCAGGCAATCTCAACTTGCATTAACTATAATTATATATAAATCAACGCTGTCAGGCGTAAGGCCCAATTATACTATTAACTTTAGTTATTTAGCCTTGGTTGAAATCAACCAATATTAAATTCCCCAACTAACAAACTTGGGATAAATTGTCATTTAATTGATCCACTAATTGATACTACGGGCTAATAATCTCTATAACAACCATTATCTTTTCCTGTATGAACAAATACAAGCTTCTCTTTATCTCACTTTATCTCTAACTTCGCTTAATCTTATGAGTACCTTTATCTATTGCATATTTCCTTTCATAATGTAAAAGATCTAGGATACTAATACTGATTTGTTCCAAGTTCTAACAGGGTATGCACCAATTGTTCATTATATCCATTATTTTATCTTTTATTCTATTAGCACTATTTAAGGTGCTATTGATTTAACCAATAAAATAGCTTTTACACTTCTACTTTATTTTAGGATTTCTTAGTGAAAGTTTGTTCTCACTACCAGAAGTTCCTTATGCTTTCCAGATCTCCCTGCTTAGCCCTAGCTAGTGGGAATAATAAAAAATTATCTTTGGAGGGATCTCCAACTCTGTTTAGGTTAAGTCTGTTATTACTCTCTTTCTGAACATCTAACTTCTACCCCTTCAAGTACCCACTAACTTTATAAAGAACTCTGAACCTGTTTAAGTTAAGTACTACTCATTTCCACCATCCTCATCATCACGCTTCAAAGGACTGGCTTTCAGATATTATCATTCCTAGCAGACATCAAACTCAAAAATACATAGGAGATATGTATTAAATAAAGGGATTTTACACTGAGCTTACAATTTGTGAAAGGTAGGGCATTGATTGCCAATTTTTATTCACATGTTGACGATGCCACCAGCCCATACCCATATTCACAGGGTATAGCAAGTCATGAACTGTTTAGAAATGGCCACATAACCCAAACACATTTAAGATAAAATTGCACTGGCTGCTGTACTGTGTGGCATTTCATAATTTCAGAGAATGTGCCTAGTATTGGTGGTGCCACTTTGGTAACAAATTCCAAGGATCGTTTTACACTGAGATCATGAAGCTGCTGACTGCCTTGTGTTCAGGAGCTTGCACAGTAACTGTAAATATGGAAATTAACCTTCTAGGCTAGATCATGGGAAGTTACCATACAGAGGAAAGAAGGGACCCAAGGCATTTGTGGAGCCTTTGATTCAACTGGGTGACTTGGCCCATGTTGTTGATGAGCGCAGAGCTACTGATTTAGCCCATAAAACCCATCTATTTTACCACCTTTTCTGCTTCTCCCATTATGGATAAGATCAAGGGGATCTGCAGAAAGGTAGTTCTGGCCAGAGGCCACCAGCAGGAACACCACCTCATCTGGGCCCCACATTGTCACCTCCCACCACTTGGAAAATGCAAAAACAGATTTTGAAACTTAGGAAACCTTTACAGATTCAGCAAACTGGTTTGGGCCAAAGAACTTGAGATTCTGGGTTAAGGGGTGCCAATCTAAGTCTAGAATTTATACCCAAATTTTTAAATCTATTTTTAGATTGATCATCAATTTAATTTTGCTGAAAACCTATTCCACCAAGCTTCTAATCCAAGCTAATCCTCTCAAATTTATATTGGTGAGAATACCCTGCGGGGTGATCTTGGAATTACATTGTCAGAGCTTTTATGACCTCATTTGTAAGCTATCTGACGATCCCTCAAACCCAGGCTGCCCATTGCAAGCACGTCAGCCAGTCACTTCAAGCCATCCCCCCAATCTCCCTGCCGCCAAGTATAAAAGACAACCACACCTCCTAATGTCAGTTGTAAATTCATTCATTGGCTAAGTTTAAATAAAAATTTAGCTTCCAAAACCCTCTCTGCAGGCTCAACCAACTTACTTACTACCAAAATTTTCGCTTTGAACCACATCAAACATGATATTTAAGTGTTCTGGGACCGATGAACATTGAGTGAGCACTCTGATTTATCAAAACTGTGACTCGCTGTGTGCTAGCTGAGGTCATTAGAGGTTACACTCCTGACTTGCTTCTCCAATCTTCCATTTAAGGGAGAATTCCCCAATCCACCAGATCCTGTTCACTGACCCACCACTGGTTCAGAGCAGTCTGTCCAAACTAAAAGCTTTGCAGACCCTCACTTGGGATGGCCCTCATTATCAGCCTGACTCGCCTCATCATCCCACCACTGATTTGGATCGATCAGTTGAGAGAATGCCTCCCACTATGCTGGCTTCAATTTAAATATTGAAACTGAACGCCATTTTCACAGGGCAACGATTTTTGTTGAACCTATGAATTATTATATATAAAACTGAACCTGAGATTTATGAGACTGAAAACAAAGGCTGGCAGCTGCAGACCCAGAAGGATTGGTCATCCTAAATACCTCTCCCAACCTTGGGGTTTACCCAAGCAAGACCCACCAGTTGCCCCCATTTAAGCCATCTGGTTTGCAATGGGGCCTTTGGTATGTTATTTAACTTTTGACCTCACAGGAATCATAGGGCGTCCCTCCTTCAAGTCGCTAAGGCTTCTATGCCACTAGCATTCTGGGCATTTCACTAGGTTGTAACTCACCAAGATTGGAAGCCCAGTCTTACTTTATTTAGCAGATCTCATGACATAATGAACTGACCAATAACCTTAGTACTTTCCGCCCTCAGCCTGGGATCAGGCAAAGCAGTTGTTTATAGGTTCACAATGAACCTAAATTCCCTCTGTGAATTGGCCTTCTCTGTTGGTCACTTGTTTCACTCTGCAGAGCATGTAAACTCTTATCTCGCCACAGAGTATGGATCATACAGCACCAGGGAAACAGACTGCCCCTTCAGTAGGTGTGGTGGAAGTGGGGATTCCACCAGTTCCCCACCTGAAGTTTCAGAAAAGGTGCTGGATGCATCGGCAGAACTTGATGTGCGCTTTGAAGCTGGATGTTATCAAATCCCTACTCCTACTGTTGCACAAAAAAGAGTGGCCCACTTAGCTGCTTTGGAAGGAGAGGCTCGCCATTGGGTCAGAGGTGAGCTACATACTGCAAAAAATAGGGAATCATACTCACCTATCGAATCTAGTATCTGGTGCAGTACAAGCACCTGAATCTAAAGCATCCCGCCTTTTCGCCTCTCCGCCCTCTACAGGGTGTCTTTGATCTATCTTCGCTCATAGAAGCCTTCACAGCATTAGTTTCTTCAATTGAGATCCCCACTGACATTGAATTATCAGCCTTTAGAGCAGCCTTGGACATTACTGTAGCAAGCAATCCCTCATAGAACCCTCTTAAATCTATGGAAAAAGAATTTTCTTTGCGTATTTGTTTGGGCAAAACTCTTCCGCACAACCATACTTTCGAGGCAGCCCAGTCATCCTCTCATTTAGAAATCCCCCTAAAGCTTGTTCATCTCAATTGAAGACATTTGGCTCTATGCCAACAGGGATTAAGGGTCCATGAAAGCGTTCCTCTGAGGTTGCAGTGTATCTCATTACCCTCAAGGCACCCTAGAGTAACAAAGTACCTGTTGATAATCCCTATTTTCCTACCCCTGAAGAAGATCTGATTGTAATTTTTAACCTAGAAAATCTACTTTAACACCCAACCAAATGGAACAGGTGGAAGCCCATGCAGATTATAATCAGGAAACTGATATTCATACCACTAACTTAAATCCTGCCCCTAACATGTCAATTCCACTTGTTAAACAGAATCACAAAGTTCTCTCTGAGATGTTGACCCCAGAGCCTCCCTCCCCTGCAAGTGAGATGAAAAAGGCATAATTATTGAACCTAACAATACCATCTTGTCTGTGGACCAGGAAAACCTTGCAGATGACCTCTTAAAAGTACTAAATTTAGTACAATTGTGACCAAGGGTACTCTCCTCATTATGGGTCCAGACCCAACTTCTTCTGCCCTTTCGCTCTCCATGACCAATAAAGAGAATCAAGCTCAATTATTGCTTCTAATTACTTTCAGAGTAGGGATGCATGAGGTTAAAATGCAAGCACTCCTTGATACAGGAAAAGCAGGCAACTTCAAGGATTTAAGAGTTTCTCACTCACTAGATCTGGATACTGTGTTAGTCCCTTCTATATTGGGCGCCTAATTTTAACCAATGACCTGTCATACCGTTTAACATCCATTACAGTTCTTCATTCATGATTATCTTTTGTGACCTCTTTTCAGAAGTGCCTGATCTACTGTAACCTGTCATCATGGGGGTAGGCTGGTGGCGTCGTCAACAAGTGAACATCAACCTATATCTCAACTCCTTGTCGTTTGCTAATAAGAGGTGCAGTAAGAAATTCCCACTTATTATAACTCTCACAACAGAGGCCTCACTTAGCTCTACTTTCCCTCTAAGCTGTATCCTTTGGACCTCCTCAAGATTTTACTGATTTACTGGACCCTAACAAGGATGTCTTTGACTTGAGCCTTGCAACCTGAATCCCACCACATTCAAAATATGACCTTTTCTTCTATCTGACAGTGCAGCTTGTCAAGTTCAATTATCAGTTGTACCCACACACTAAGAAGAAGAACATGTCGTTAGGAATATGACTGGATGATATGATAGCAAAAGGGTGGATTAGCAAGAAACCTCTCCCATTGCCTCCCTTAGTAATTGCCCAGAAGTCTAAAGATACCTTACGGCCTTGTGTAGACTATGGTCATGTTAATAATGCGACGGTTCCAGATCCATACCCACTTCCACTAAAGCAAACCGTTGCCCAGGACATTGCTAAATCCCGGTTTTCTTAAAAATCGACCTGGTTAAAGCCTTCAACCAGGTGAGAGTCAAGGCGAGCTAAGAATGACTTACAACATTTATATAAGGCGTGTAAAATTTCTTTTCAAGGTGATCCTTTTTGAGTTGAAGAATGCCCCTGGCAACCTTCCAACGTTTAATTAATGATGTCCTGGGAGACTTAAGGTTTACTTGTGCTTTCACTTATATTGACGACATATTGATCCACTACTCATCTCATGAGAAACATGCCAAGAACAGGGAGGCATGATGGCAGCCTTTTTTAAAGGCATGTCTCCTTGTTAAGCTTTCCAAGTGCAATATCTTTGAAGAGGAAGTCTCCTTTTTGACCTGGTCTTCAAAAATGGCTATGTTGTCCCTTCATGTAAGTTGGAGGTCATCCAGTCCTTGCCAACCCTCACTACTCATAAGCAGCTATGAAGCTTTCTTGGTACTAATATTTTCTTAAAGAAGTTCTCCCCAGACCTTACCAGTTGGCCGCACCCCTCCATTCATTAATGGGCAGAATGATCCTTTCAAATGGACAGGTTATTGTCAAAAAACTTTTGCGGTAATCAAAAAAGTTTTCTCTTTTTTAGCACTAGTGGTGCCCAACCCAAAAGGGGGAGCCGCCACGCATCATCAAGGAAGTCTTCTCATCAGCGCCAGTCTTGCGACATGCTGACTCATCCAAGCCATTCAATTGTGGCGTGTGATGCATCTGTAGTTGCAGTTGATCAGCACTCTTGCAATAGCATGAAGGAACAGAGCATCCCGTGGCGTACTTTCAATAAAATTCACTTCTACAGAACAGGCATGGAAAATTTACAATAAAGAGTTGGCAGCAGTGTCATGGCCACTTACCCACTGGAGGTATCTTATACAGAGGGCACAACATGAAATCACTGTACGCAATAACCATAGACCTTTATTTTACTATCACAAACCCCAGAAGCTGGCCTACCACCAGGCATGTACCTACAGATTTGTTCTTCATTCACTTCAAGTATGAGTTCATTAAAGGGCCACTAAACGTGCTGACTGACATGTTAAGTTGCAACCCTGCCATGGATCCAGGCCCAGATAATGACCTGTCTGAGCTCACCACAGTGGTTCTCTCCTCCATGATCCTCACCTTGGATCCAGTTACAGTATCATATGCTGACTTAACCCCAGAGTCACCCATGTGTTAACGCGTTTTGGCAGGTCAATTATGTTGACCTGATGGGATAGAGTTGAAGAATGACCTGGAGACTACGCAGCGCAAATGGCCCCTGTATGCCTTAAAGGATGAGATAATCTTTATTTAAAATAGGATTTGGGTCCCACCTACCTTGCACATGCAGGTATTTAAATATCACCACTTTCCACCTGCAGTAGGCCATCCTGGTTCAAAGAAGTGGCTGATATATGAGAGAACCTACAAATATCCTGGGCTCTTTAAGGATATCCCAGAGTGGGTAGCAAGCTATATTACCTTTGCGCTCTCCAAATATGACCGTACAGGATGAAAGGTCCTCCTTCACCCTTTTCAATAAGCTTAGGGTACATGGACATCTGTCTCAGTGGAATTCATTGTGGAACTTACCATGTATAAAGGGTTTGATGACATAATAGTGATTGTATACAGGTTCACTAAGTTTTATGCTCTATATACTATGTAACACAGTCATAACAGCGTTAGATATAGCAGCTCTTTTTATTACTCATGTGTACTCCATGTTTGGCCTCCCAACAGAAATGTGAGTGGTTGTGGACCTCAATCTACAGCCAAGTTTTTGGACGCCATGATGGGACTTCTCATTATCAAGCCCTGCCGTTCTATGGCATAAAACCCACAATTAGGTGGGCATACAGAGAGAGTTAATCAATTCCTAAAATAATATCTGCGTTGATATTACTCTGCCACACAGGATACCTGGGCTAAGGACATCCCTCTTTCACAATTCGCTTACAACAACACGCTTCATTCCTCCACTGGATTTTCCCCATCTGAGGCCACCCTGAGTAAAATACCTCATTCCATATTGTGTCACGCCTGTTCTCTGTGGTTCTGGAAGCAGAGGACTGAATCGCCCAGGTTTGGGACACCAAAAACGTGTTCAAGAGCACTTGTTTAAAACCAATGGAGATTATAAGAAGTTTTCTGACGGGAAGTGACTTCCAGTTCACAAATCTCAGAAGGCTCACTTTTTATGTTTGATACCCGCCAATTAAGTATAAAGGCCCCCTCACAGAAGCTGGCTAGTAAGCGCCCAGGCCTATTGGAGAGGAAAAAGATTTGGGCAATTGTGCATAACGCGTTAATGTTCCTGCCCATTGGAAACTAAATGATGTATATTATATTTTCAAATTATACCCTTTTAAGGAAAGCAACTTGCTATCCCAGAGACTATCATTGTGGCTGAGTCACAAGAGGCAGAAGTGGAGGCGTTACTTTCCTCAAGGAAGTCCAGAAGTTCAGTCTAGCATTTTGTTGCATGGAAAGGTTACCTTGCCTATGAAAATAGTTGGGTAAGCGCAAGGGACTGTAAGAACTGTAAGGAGCTAATGTCTGAGTTTCATGAGTCACACACTAAGGCCCACTACTCACCTTAAAAATTCTCTGCTATTATGGACATCAAACTCCCCGACAGACGCAAGAACTATGCCCTGGTTATGTACCAGGAGGAATGATTTTTCCTGTTCAAAAAGGAGTTTATAATGTAAATCTGGAAACTAAATCTCTTGCGCTAAATCATGTGAAGTTTCCTTACAGAGGAAAGAAGGCACTTATGGAGCCCTTGGTTCTTCTTTTTTCTTTTTTAGCACTAGTGGTGCCCAACCCAAAAGGGGGAGCCACTACGCATCTTTATTTGCAAATGGGCCAAACAAAGGGATTAATATAAATATAAAATCCTAATATAGCCCCTAGGTTATCAGCCTAGGAAGCCATATCAGATGGCGAGGAAGCTTTGTAGAACCTATGTCTGGCGCCCACTTTAGCTGGCAGACCATGGCGGACAACAATGGGGTAGGGGCATCAGCGACATGAGGCATAAGGAGGTATAGTTGTGGGTGAGCCCCTGGTTCTTTTAGGTGACTTAGCCATGTTGTTTATGAGCGCTGAGCAACTGCTTTAGCCCCCAATAACCCGCCTACTTTACCCCCATTTTCTGCTTCTTCCCTTGTGTATAAGATCAAGAGATCTATAGGGAGGTATTTTTGGACAGAGGCCACCAGCAGGACCCCAACCCTCACATGTTCCACAGATTATCACCTCCCAACCCCTTGGCAAATGCAAAAATCAATTTAGAAACTCAGGAAACCTTTAGGGAGTCAGTAAAACCGGTTCAGGTCAGGGATTCAGATTATGGGTCTCTGGGCACCTAATATGAGTTGAGAATTTGCACCAATTTTTCAATTTTAATTTTAATTTATCATCAAAATCAATTTCATTGAAAACAAATCCCGCTGAGCTTCTAATACAAGTTAATCTGCTCAAGTTTTAATAAGTGAGAGTACCCCACGGCTGATCTGGGAATTGTGTTATCAGAGCTTTTATGACTTCATAGTAAGCTATCTGACAACCCCTCAAACCCAGGCTGCTCATCACAAGCACGTCAGGCAGCACAATTCAAGCCATCCCTAATCTATATTCCCGCCACCAAGTACAAAATACAACCACACCTCCTAAGGTCAGTTGTAAGTTCATTCTTTTTGCTAAGTTCAAATAAAATTCTTTTTCCTTAAAACCCTTTCTGAAATGCTTCACCAACTTACTTCCTAACGAAATTTTTAATTGAACCCCACTAAAAAATGACAATATCAGCGTTCTGGGACCGATGAACATTGAGTGAGAACTCTGATCCATCAATCCAGCAGCTCGCCATGTGCTAACTGAGGCCATCAGAGGTTATGCTCTTAACCAGTTTCTCTAATCCGCCAGCCAAGAAGAACTCCCTAATCCACCAGATACAGTTCACCAAACCACCTCTGGATTAGCTCAGTCTGGCCAACTAAAAGCTTTGCAACACCTCATTTTGGATGGCCATTGTTATCTGCCTGACTCTCCTCGTCGTCCTGCCACTGGTTTGGCACAATATGGACGATACAAGACCTCCCACTCCACCAACTTTAATGAGCCATTTGTGGGCAATGATTGCCATCCTTGCAACCAGGAGGCGATGCCCAGTCACTGAATCATCTGGAGCATTGCTCCTTGTGGCAATCCGCCTTAATTTACATTAATAAATTGATCTGCCATTTCAATGACTTTTCTGACTCTGTGCGGCAACTCAAAACACCCAAACAACTGTGAGTATTCCTAAGTTCACCCCATATTCAAATCAAGCCAATTAGTTTCATTGCATGAACCAGATCGCCATTTTCTCAGATCAAAAATTTAGAATGAACATATGAGTTTTTATATATATACAACTGAACTTAAGAATTATATCACAGAAACAAAAAGCCAGCAGCTGCAAACCCAGGATGATTGGTCATCCTCCATGCCTCTCCCACCTTGGGGTAGCTCTAGCAAGACCCGCGGTCGCCCCTATTGCAGCATTTGGTTTTCTATTGGGCCTTTGGTATGTTATCTAACTTTTAACATCACAGGAACCATAGGGAGTCCCTCCTCCAAGTCACTAAAGCTGCTATGCCACTGGTATTCTGGGCATTTCACTGGGTTTTAAACCCAGATGTGAAGCCCAGTCTCACTTTAATTAGTAGATTCCATGACAGTAACCTCATTTGACTTCGTGAAGATGGTATAAGGATACAGATATTATTCCTGATCTTCTTTGTTGGATATCTAGAGCAAGAGAGCAGAATGAGTTGGAGCAGGGGAAGTTTTAAGGAGAGGACCCTTGGTAGCCTGAGAGCTGGGCTTCGTTCCCTCCAAGATGAAATTTACTGTTTCTTCCTGATTGGCTGTCAAGATTTGAACCTTGGGATTCATGATTTGAGAATTTCTTTTCCATCAGGGGGTAGTAGAAAATTCTTTGGTTCAACATGAAAGTGGGATACAAATTGACCCAAGTACAATAAGGCATAAGTAGTAAAGTCAAGAAGTGGAATTTTGAACCTGGAGAGGTAAACTGCTTTACTTTCACAATAGCATCTATAAGAGCTACTTGGGCAGTTGTTAAAGTAGGACTTTATGAGTTCTATGACTAAACCAAATCCTCCACAACAGAAGATGAGTTGTTTTAAGGTCACACTACCAACGAGCTCATCAATTACCTGAGGGCAGGAAGACATGGGTGTAGGAACTCTCAATAGCAAAACGCACTTGAAGCTCTTAAAAGGCGTCCAGTACTAGATCCATTATCTCAATGGAGGGTAAAGGGGGACCCCCACCATGGTCAAATTCACTTCTGAGATAGAACTGACTGTTAGAACCTTGTTAGCTGAGCTTTATGCTTCTAGACTTGCTTAAAGAATTGGATAATGGTAGTGTTAAACCAGCAAGAGAAATATAAGTCGCAAAGAGAATTCAAGATCATAGTAAGCATGTAAGTAATTAATTCACCTGTTCCAGAGAGGAAAGTGGAGAACGCTAAAGTTATCAATTGTTTCACTATGTCTTCAAAAAGGCTAATTAAAATAGAACTGGGCATACAGTATGGGTGTTTCAGCACTCAGAGGAGCTCCTAAAAAGCTAGGGGCACAGTGGTACTAACAAAACCGATGAGGGACGTCCTTAATTCAAGTGATGGAAATATAAGTTTAGTTTGTACCAAAGGCCCCAAGGCAAACCAAATGGCTGCAATGGGGAAGCCGCGGGTCTTGCTGGGGCAACCCCAAGGGTGGGAAAGGCAATGATAAAAAGAACTCCTTAGGGCTTCAGCTTTTTCTGGATTTTTTAGTGATATTCTGATGAACTGGTTATGTTTTGGAGCGCACATGGAAATCTGGTTCCTTCACATAAATATATTCATAGATCAAATTATCGTTAACACAAATTATATTTTATGGGCTCAATTTGCATTTGTGTTGAGCTTTAGTATGGTTTTCAATTACCAACTTGGTTTGGACTGCCAACAGGTGTTGGAGGCTGAAACAGAGTGGTGGATTTGATCACCTACGTGATAGGGGTGGTTCCCTCTGGGAGGGATTCTTCAGATAGCCCAGTTGTATAGGAACCCAAAAAGAGTGGGTGTTCAAGTGCTCTTTATCCGCAGGAGGCATACCAGAGTTGGTGTAGGGAGATACTGAGTTTACCTTAGTTTGGAAATGAATTGACCTACAGACAAGGCTGAAAATAATTAATGGAAAACACCGCCGGACAAATCCTTTGATCCTTTGTCTCTAATGATACAAAAACTACGATTGAATCCAGAACTCCCTCAAAGAGTACTTTGGATTTCATCCAATCATAAACTAAGCATAATGATCTCTTAAGGAATGAGGAAGATTATTTTAAATCAAATGAATGACATCTTCACCAAGAGAACATTCTGCTAAAGTCTATAAGTATCTGATCATTTTAGTAAATAAAATAAGTTTTACTATACCTTGTCTGGTCTAGATTGTTGTCAAAGTTCATTTTCAGTAGTGACAAAATATTTCATTAGAATCCCCACTGATGCCAAACTAACTAATTACATTTAGCATTTGAAGGAACTGACCTATAAAGTATGGAAAATCGAAACTGGTACTTTCTGTTAGGTGTCCTTCTGAGGTTTTCAGTAAAAACATATCTTTCTAAAGATGATATTTTTCAAGTGGATCAAAAATCTACCAAAGAGAGGAAAATATGAGTATTACAAGATGGGTTCACTTTAATCATCAAGGAATGCCTAATCAACATGAGAAATTTACAATTTACATTGCCAATGACATTTTGCCTTTGGCCCCTGATAATATGACTTATCATATATAAACACCTAAGTAGCTAAACTTTGGAGGCTTTACTTTATGTCCTCTACATCCTGGAGGACGAAATAATCAAGATCATTTATCCCAGGTTGCACTTGAACTATTTAATTTATACACTACATCCGTCCTAAGCTCAGCAGTGAGGGTTGAGCAAAGTGAGTTAAATTCGCCTATTTGTCCACCATCTCTCCACCATCAGTTGCAACTCTTAGGATTTCACCATATGAGTTATAAAGATGATTTAGCCTAACCCAGCAGCTTCATTCCTAACTCCTTGTATTTTGAGACTACATCTAACTTTAGTGGGTATAATAATGAGGCCATCTAGGACAATCAAAGGAAATTCAATGAGATGTAAGGCCAACTCGTTCAGATCAATAATGGAATTGGTGGGTTTCTATGCGACAAAATTACCTGTCAACTTACCAATTCCTTAGTAACCCTACAAGGACATCTGGAACAAGTCGTGTATGGTTTAATAGCTCAGTTAACTAACCAAAACAATTTTATAAAGCTCAAATTGGCAACTTGATTGATTGGGTTCACCATCTCAATGATAGGGACATTGGCCAATCCTCCTCTGAACCTACTGTTTAAGAAAGACCTAGAGGCCCAGAGGGTGTCAAAGTTCAAACGGTTTTTAGGCCCCCTAGAGATCCTTCAATTGTTGTGCCAATCTAGATGAAGACTATTTAGACCATATCTTGAACCTTGAATGCCAGTTGGGGTGGTGGCTTATATCAGCTGGATAAACGTTGAGGGAAACTATTTCTACGCATTCTAACATTGGGTGACCTCTCTAATAAAGCGGATAGCATACATCAAATGTATTTGTATATGGCGTCTCAACAACAATCCCACCAAGCTACTCTGAACACCAAGATTGATTAACTTATTGCTTAGATTCAGGAATTGGAAGGTCAGCAATAAACAGCATTACAGAAACTCGGCAATGAAGCCGTTATAATTAACAGAAACACCAGGCTTTCAGCTCTAAAGCTACCACTGCCATTGTGGACAATTGATTCAGAATTTGTAAGATGATCTTAATCTTCTTCAACAACAAATTGACCAATCCCTAATGACTAACTAACTTTAGAATGATTTTACAAAACTGGGAGACCCTTGACTCCATCATACATTTCATAATTGAATGATCAATTCTCTTAAGCCAACCTTTAAAGAGAAATATGTTCCCACCATGGAGATATACAAACCTTCCTTTTTGTGTACAAATACAATATGGAGTTAGCCACTGATAGACAGAGAGTTCAACTCATATAGTTCTGTCTTAACTTTAATTTACAAGAGATAATGATGTCTTATTTCAAGAAATAAACTCTTGGGATCAAATAAAGATGGCCCTCATTAAAGATTTTGGCGCAACTTACCCTGTCATATTAAAAGCAAGCCTTTATGCGCCTTCACCAGAGAAAAGGAGAGCATTATGTCAACTTTGCAACCGCTTTTATTATTAAGCTCAGATATTAGCTTCCTGTAACTGGTTACCATGGATGATACAATAGCTGCAGTGGTACCTGCTTTCTCATCCAACCACAACCTCACACTTCATTTTCAAGGAATTAAAAAACTCCTTCAAAATAATCTCCATTTTTATGGAGGCTATCGTGAAAATGCTAAAAACAGAACATGTCACACTTCACTCCGTAAATGGTCATGACATCATATTCATGTCATTAGAAAAATCTGAAGTCTTGGACCAGACGTTATACTTGTCCCTATTGTGGGTTTTAAAATTATCAGGAAATTCAATGAAGGAATAAGAAATCAGATGAGGATGAAAAAGAGGCGTAAGCTTAGGGCGCAAGGCTCTCTAAGCTGACAAATCTAAGCTTAACAACTTCCTCAGAACCTCTGTTCTCCTGAGTATCTCTTTGTGTCTGCTCTAGATGGGTTTGTCATCTGTGATACGCTTGTTGAAATTAAAGTCTGCCATTTGTTTTATTCTGACCTGGGGTAAACCACTTATTTCCTCAACAAGCTTATTATGTTCAATGCTAATTATTCCATAATTCACTTTGGCCCCAATGTTACTTGAAAGAAGTAGTGATACATAAAGTATCTTTCCTGGCAAACATTGAAACCAGTTATCCCTTTAATATCACCCCCTCTCGCCTGATGAAGTGAATTAAGGTTGCTCCACATAATCATATTTTAGTATATCAAACGGTGGGACTCTCATGCACCAGATCTTAATGCTTACTCATTGTTACCCATTCAATTAATGTCTTTATTGGTGTCAGTCCCAACAATTGTTTAAACAGCAATAACTATGATTTACTTATCAGCATGCAGTTTTAAGTTGACTTTGACACTGTGATTAGCCATAAACCTGTACCTCTCCATACTTGGGTACTGCATTCTGCTCCTCATTTAGAACCTGCCTAAAGTAATAGAGAAGAAAACCCTGAAGTCTACTGTCAAAACATCCTAAGTCTAATAAAGATACTGGATATTCAGTAATGGGACCAAAGGTTAAGCTACCTCCTTTCACTAATGCCCTTAAGAGAATGCCCATTTTTCTTTCAAATAAAGTCGTCATTCCCCTAAGTCCCAGATATTGATGAAGAAAGGGATCTAAGTTACTATACTGTCAGTTAAATAGTAAGAAGTTTTATGGGTAGCTCAATTCAATGAAACATTATCCTCTGGCTTTCCTGGGCATTATCAACTTTGCGTATTAAGGTCCCATTACCATATTGAAGGCTAATCTCACTGATCAACCTATGACTGTGACTCATATTCATCTGATAGCCAATTTCCAAACCTTACCAATTGATCAAGTTGTACACCTCTGGCTTTGGATCTCTGACTGACTTAGAACTTGGTGAACTCCATATCATAGCCTAAGTGGAGGAAAATGATTAGTAATTTACTTAATAGCAAACAACACCAATTGGTGGAGCCCTAGTTGAGAAATACGCTAATATATTTTCTAAGGGCACTGAAGGCTTTGAGGTGATGAAAGGGTCCAGCACAAGTTGCAAACTAATGATTCTCAGCCCATATGGGACGACCCTACCAGAAGTCTAAGTTAAAAAACCAGGTGGTAAAGGAGTTTTAACAGTTAAGAGGATGGTCCTTTAAATCTTCTCAGAGCATCAGGCTTCTCCTCTTTTGCTGGTCCATAAGAAAGATGAAGGCCATCACGTCATGATGGACTACAAGCAACAGAACGTGATTTTCTGGAAAGATAGCTACACTCTTTCTTGTATTGATGACTCCTTCCAGCTACCAACAGAATCTCAGTTTCTCTCAGCCATGGATCTTGCCAGAGGATATTGGCAGATCAAACTGGCACTTGAGGAAGGACAAAAATGCGCGTTAATCTCCAGTGAAGGGTTATTTTGAGCTGACTCATATGCCATAGGGGTTGTGCAACGCCCCTGCAAATTTCAGTGGACAATTGATGGTATGATCAGAGACCTTAGATTGTCTCATTTAATAATTTAGTTGGAAAATGTTACTATATTCTCCTACATCTTCAATGAACATCTAAAACACCTGCAAGAAGTCTATTATCAGGTGAGGGAAGTATCCTTAAATCTGAAGCACGCCAAATGCAAATTTTCCATAGAGAGATGAAATTTTTGGGCCATAAAGTTACGTGCAAAGGGTTCTCCATCAACTGACAAGGTTTTTGTCATCCAAAACATGGCCTGGAAAAATATCCTACGTTGTGTTCAGTTTTTTTAAGAATTATTGCTTAATGTTGATAATTTATTCCTCATTTTCAAAAAGTTATCCAAGCCCTGGTATATTTACTTCATTAAGAGGTCCCGTTACACTGGGAGGCATCTCAACGTCAAGCTTTTAACTCCTTCACAAATGTTTTTATCACTGTACCAGTAGTAATTTATCTTGAATTTGACAAACCCTTTTTCCTGTTCATGGATACCAGTGATGTCACGGTTGGAGCTATACTTACACATCTCAACCTTATAAAGTTGATCATCCTATCACTAAGCAAAACTCTTATCAAGATGAAGAGAATATATAATATTACAGAATGGGAGTGCTTGGCAGTGCTGTTGGCCATTAAACATTTATGCCCCTACCTATAAGAGAAAAAACTGAAAATTTGTAACCAATTATGCATCATTAAAATAGTTGCAGCTAATGAAGGATACTGATGGGCAACTTGTAATATGGGCCCTCAAATCGATAAAATATGTTTCTATTGTTCATTGAGCTGCTCCATCCATGAAAAGCTGATGGATATTCCTCTTACCAATAATAACTTTATATGCATTCAAAGAAGATTGAGTTTATAACTGGTAGGATGACCTGAAATGTGGGATCAAGAGACCCTAGATTTTCAAGAGCAGATGAGACAAAATGACATGTTAGACCAGAATCAAGGAAGGACTCTCTACACAAGTTGGGATGGCTTGGTTACCTTATGTTTCTCCCTCAGCTAGAACATCAACTTTTATAAAGGCGCATACCAATTAGGATCATGACGCTCTATGAAAACCAACAGTGGCTTAAAGAATAGTGCTACTGGAAGAGCATGCTCAATTCCATTCATGACTTTATTTTATCCTGCATAATTTGCGATAGTTAAGGCCATTCTAAACCGATTCTACCAACAACAAATAATTGTTCCAACCTAAACTTTTACTAATGTCAGTATTGATGCCATTAGGCCTCTGCCTACTGCCATGTAATGGCACCACTATACTATCCTAGCCATCAATCATTTCACAAAATGGGCAGGAGCATACTAGTAGTCTCTGAAACAATTAAGAACACTACCTCATTTTTACTTAAACAAGTCTTCAAACAGCAAAGTGTTGGATTTTGGGCTGAGAGAAGTCTTGAATGTGCTGTTGGACTCAAATCCAACAATAGAAGTGAGGGGCTTTTCTCACCAGTTATATGAAATTAAGAAGATAAATAAATAATAAATTGGTTTTTGGTTTAAGGTTTTTATTATGTACCACGTGTGGGGGTAAGAAAGAGATTTTTTATATAACAAATTGATATCAGTATTTAAGACGTCGGGGCTCAAGTTTTTATAGCTTGGGAGTTTCCAAATTAGGTAATATGCGATTTTAGCCTATCAAGGCTTGACAAACTCGCATCTCTTTAATAAAACAATGGATCAGGAATCATTATTGGCCAAAATGTACCCGTGAGGTAATGACTTAATGTATTTCAGCAAATCCACATCTGATAAAATTACTTCACCTTGGGGGACCCCCACAACGTCTATAAAAGGGGGTGGCCCCCGCGTAAGTGCTTGAATGGACCTGGAAATGGTTGGGGAAGCTTCGTTTGATGGATGCCCCATGGTCCATTTTGTAGTCGGAGTAATCTGACTATTAGATATTGATTTGGTTGCCCAGCAAAAAGTCAAAAATTATGTTACCCCAATATGCGGGGCTCCACCAAGAATCAGCAGGGTCTTTTGGCCAACTAAATCATTAATATTATTAAATTCAATTTCCTCCTTGTTGGGGACTCATAAATGCGCAACATTGCCTCTGTTTGGCCAAATTTCACCCACAACATTCTTTTTCTGAAGCCTAGGAGGCAATTGTCTGACATTACCCCCTCAATAATGTTGGGGGGTGAATATGGCTGAAGGAAGTAGTCATGAACTCTGTTGATGGTGAGTCTGGAGGAGATGGATTTGATAGAATACTCATCCCTTTCTTGTATTTGACTGAGAAATGCCCTTCCCAGGTAGAACCGAGTTTTTCACTTCTTGGAGTGATTCATTTATGGTTATAAAGTACTAATTCAGATACTGGGAATGAGGGAAGAGGGGCCCTGAGCTCATTCGTGGCTTGGCCTTCTTTGGTAACAGTCTTAGCTAAGTAGTCATGGCCTCTGATTGTAATTGAATGATGTGTTGAGCCAACTTTACCATGGCTTGTTCAGGATTAGTCCAATCAGAGAAAATATCCTTGGCTAATAGTGCTGGCACCCCCAGTTCTCGCGCATATAACACCCAGAAGGAGGACATCTCGAGGATGCAATGATAGCTAATATGGTAGGCCATGAGTGCACTGGGAAAATAAAGATCCCAGTGGAGAGGGTCAGAAGTGGCCATTTTGCGTAATATTGAGACTAGGGCTCCATTAACTTTTTCTACTGCACCATTTGTTGATGGGTTATATGGGGCTAAGAAGAGTTGTTGAGCTCCCATAGAAGTGGTGAGGTGCTTTACCACTCAGGAAGTGGAGTTTTTCCCATTTTCACATAGGAGGACCTGGGGCACCCATGCTGGGTGAAGAAGTACTGGTGTAAGAAGGTAGCTGAATCTTTAGCGGTCTGAGCGGGAAGAGCAACAGCTTCAACCCACTTGGTGAAATGATCAATACCAACCAAGATATAGCGGTTTCCACATCTAGTTTGAGGGAGAGGACCTACCACATCCAAACTTATAGTGCAGAAGGGTTGGTGGGGCATTGTAGGTTGATACTGATAATGAGTCTTGAAGCTGGTTTGTTTTTTACAGGTCAGGCATGCATCCAAGACTTCCGTTATGGTTTCCATGATGCCCTACCAATAGTATCGTTCTTTTATCCACTCCTAGTTTTGCATACTCCGCCATGCCTTATGAGATTGTGAGACTCTAAAATGACAGGCACTCGCTCAGATGGCCAGAGGTAGGGCAACCAATTTACTCCTACTTTCCTATAAAAATTCTCATTATCCACCTTCGTATTGCAGGAGTGCTGAGCGAGCATCTTCTGTACTGGTTCATCTTCATCAGCCCATGCATCAGGAGTCATTAGGAGGTCGTGCAACAGCTCAGCTTCGCTATTGTCAAGGTGAAGGACAGGAAGCTGCGTCAGCCCATCAACGTTCATATGGCGTGTCCCAGGTCAGTGCTCAAAGATCATATCGTATGGTGGAGCTTAAGAACCCAGTGAGCCAACCGCCCAGTGTGATCTTTCATATTCTGCAACCACTTTAATAAAACGTAATCTGTGATTACTTTATAGGGAGTCCAATATAGGAATGGGCGGTAGTGTTTGACAGCAAGCAGGATAGTCAAGTACTCCTTTTCTGAGACGTTATAATCACGCTCAGCGACCATCTAGTACTAAAAAAATGATTACGCTCAGCTTTTGAAAGAATCTTGCTAAAGTAAGACATGAAATGATCGACTCCATGCTCATCAAGCTGAGCTAATATAGCTCCAACAGCGTATTCAGAGGCATCTGTGAACAACATGATTGGTTTTCTGTAGTCAGGGTGGCGGAGTATTGGTCGTTTTTGTAACAGTGCCTTCAGGGTCTCAAAGGCGGCTTTATGTTCAGCACCCCAATGGAAAGGGGTGTTCTTAGTTAAGAGCCATATGAGAGCCCACTGAGCTGCGCAAATTTTGGTATAGATTGATGGTAGTACCTCATCATACCCAAGAATACCTGTATGTTGCAATGGGTTTTAGACGCAGGCATCTTGTATATTGCTTCAACTTTATCTTGAAGCGGTTGTATCCAATCCTGGGAGATTGCGTGTCCAAAGAAATTCAGCTTCCTCTGGAAAAATGTGCATTTAGAAGGCTTCAATTTGATATTAGAAGCCCGCAAACGTTGAAACACCTCCTTTAGATGTGCAAGGTGTTCATTGAAAGTCTTAGAGAAGACTGCAATATCATCGAGGTAGACAATGACGCAGCTTAATTTTAGATCCTGCATGATATGATCCATCACTCGCTGAAAAGTGGCTGGTGCGTTGCACAGCCCTTGTGGCAGTCGAGTTGGTTGGAAGAGACCCCAACTGCAAATAAGAGCGCATTTCTCCTGGTCTTGTGGAGAAAAGGTCCATTTGCCAATAACTGCTAGCCAAGTCCATGGCGGAGAAGTATTTAGACCCAGAGAATTGGGCCAGAGCGCCATCGATGCGAGTGATATGGTAACTATCCTTCTTGGTGAGGTTATTTAATTTGTGGTAGTACATCACTACCTGATGACCTCCATTTTTCTTCTTTAGTAATAAAAGGGGGAGGACCAAGGGCTTTGTAACGGCTCCAGCAATCCAGCATCCAGCAGTTGTTTGAGCTCCATATGTATCTGTAGCTCCTCGACTTTTGATTTGTAATAGGATTTGGAGTGAACAGGTTTAGCATCATCAACATCAATCATATGCATCCAACCCTTCATATGCCCATAGTCATTGTCAGATCTGGTGAAAATGTCGCTACAAACCTCAAGTAAGGAATGGACTTTATCCAACTCATCAATGTTAGTTCATCAGAGATTTGAACAGAAGGTAGGGTACATATGGAGTGGTCAGCAGGTAAACCCATATCTGCCATAGATCCAATACAATGGACTTGCTTGATGTCCTCAACGGGTATCAGCAGGCCTCTTCCAATATCCTGATGCTTTTTCTGCCACTATATCCTTCTTAGTGAGATTCCCTAACAGAAGGTTAATAAGCAGATGATAGATGGGATCTAACACGCCTGGCAAAACTCTGGGCTCAAAAGGACTAACTCTATCTATGCTGATGAGGTGCAGTAGGCAGTTGTATGGGATTTGAATGGTAATTTTCGTGTCAAATACCATTTGTTCCCCAGCCTTAATGACCACATCTTAAGAAGAATAGAAAGGGATACCCTCCCCGGGCATCCACTGAGGGAGGCAACAGTTTGGTATGCTGTCCTGCCGTGGTGTAATGTAGTGATAAAGCGGAGGAGGAATAATAAACTGTGCAAACATAATCATTTTTATTGAGCTCATCTTTATGCAGAAGCAGAGGAACTTCATAGTTAATCAGAGAGATAGCCCTGCTTTAATTTAATAAAACCTTTAAATTCAAGCATACATTGGGTTTCAATGAGTAAATCATAGGTATTATTAGTCAAAGCCACTGCTGGAGCTGACAAGAGAAGCTTCCCAAACCGTATGGGCAGAGAAGAGTAGACTTCAATGGCGCGGGTGTTGTTTAGCTGTTCCAAACTCTTGAGTGTAGTCAAGGTCATGGGCAAGCTTAATTTTCTTCATGAAATTTGTTGACACAACGTTCAACGGGGATTCAGTGTCAAGGCTATCTTTAACCTGCACTCCATTAACAACGACCTTCACTTTAGTTAAAGTACCACCCAAGGAGGGGGAAGAGCTAGGACATCTTTTAGATGAAATGTGGAGGCAAGGCGTTTTGATGTTTTAGGGTATTTCTCCTGGATAGTCTGCAAGGTAAGAACACTCTGGGTATATTGGAGAAACGTGGCAATGAACTGGTCCACGTCAATAGCAGTGTCAATAATCGTGAGACCCCTTATCAAATGAGGATGATAAGTGTGATGAGGGATCTTAGCCCACTTTACTCTCTACGGGTTCAGATAATCAGGTACCTCCACTTCACCTGGGGCTCCTAAAACGTAATGATCAACATCTTCATCACCCTCCTCAGACTCGTCATCAGAGAGGTTATCAATGCAGCTAGGGAGACCATAGGAGGTGGGGTAGGTTCAGGCCTTCTTTTGTGGGATGATAAGTCCTGGGGGTTGTTCCTCCAACTTATTAACTTTTTGGAGGAGGCGTTGGAACTGCCACCACTTGAATTTCGACCTTCAAAAAAGAAGGGGTTGGTGCTGCTTCAAGGTGATAGGATTCAGACTAGAGTTATCTGAATAATAGGTTGAGGGGATAGCACTGGAGATGTAGATACTTTATCTTCAACAGCTTTGGGTCATTCAGTGACTAGGCGCTTTTGTGAAACAGGGTTTAGCCTTTGTGACCTGGTCATTTACCCCATTTTTAGTGGGAGTGATTGGGACCCAAGAAAGGGGTTTAGGCTGAAGAGCAGGCTTTGAAACCACTTGGGAAGGCCGCTTTGAAGAAGAAGATAGACAAGGCGAAGGGTTAACTACTTTCACTGACTGAGTATTTTGAACTGAAGATGAAGGGAAGCACTGCCCTGCCACAGCCATTACCATCTGCTTGTCGTTATAGGAAGGAGTAGCCATTTGTGCTGGCAACTTCGTAAGAGAAGTTTTCTAAAGGGTAACAGCAGTAGTATAGCTAACTTTTTTGCCGTAGCTGTTGAATCAAACATCCTTGTGTAGGTTAAGCTCCTAGATATCAGCAACCGTTAGTAGGGCCTCCTTGATATCTCATACAGTTGTGAAAGTGCGCTTTATGGAAGAGAGATGCATCACCAAGGAAGGATGAGATGCTAACCCAGCCAAGATAGCTGCAATTGCCTCATTGTGAGGGAGAATTTTGGCAAGTAACAGAGGTTGAGCTTTTTTATAGAAGCGTTCAACATAAGAGGTAATCGATTCTCCCTATTGCAAACTAAGGCACATAAAGGCCTGTTTTTGCCGTTAAAACTCTGTTTGGAGCCAAACTCATTAAGAAGCGCTTTCTTAACCTCTGCCCAAGTGCTGAGGTTGACCATGGTGGGGACCATAATTTCTTGAGCTAAACGGTTTAAAAAGGGAAGAATATACTGGATTTTTGTTGGTCAGTTGATCTTTCCATCACAGATTCATAAACATTGAGGAAGGAAGCAATATTGCCCTCACCAGGTATGAACTTGTCTTGAAGAGGGTTTTTTATATAGCTGGGCGTTGAGATGAGTGCTGTCGTGCTGTTTAAGGCGAGACAAAGCATTAGCTAGCTTTTGTTCCAAAAGAGCTAGCCTAGGGTTAATATCTGCGGAAAAGCTAAATGGGTTACCACCCTCAACAGCTTACATTATTATAACGTTTTTTGTGGTGTACAAGAGCCCCTGTAGTGAGCACCACTTGTTGGATTTTGGGCTGGGAAAAGGCTTGCAGGTGCTGTTAGCCTTAAATCCAACAATAGAAGTGATGGGCTTTTCATAGCTATATGGAAATAAATAAAAAATACTATAGTGGTTTTTAGTTTAAGGTTTTTATTATGTACTTCACGTGAAAGTAATAAAGAGAGTTTTTATATAATAAATTGATGTCAGTACTTAAGACGTCGAGGCTCAAGTTTGGATAGCTTGGGAGTCTCCAAATTAGGCAATATGAGATTTTAGCCTATCAAGGCTTGACAAACTCGCATCTCTTTAATGGAATAATGGATCGGAAAGCATTATTGGCCAAAATGTACCCATGAGGTAATGACATAATGTATTTTAGCAAATCCACATCTGATAAAATTACTTTACCTTGGGGGACCCCCACAACATCTATAAAGGGGGTCCCCGCATAGGTGCTTGAATGGACCTGGGCATGGTTGGGGAAGCTTCATTTGATGGATGACCATGGTCCATTTTGTAGTCAGAGTAATCTGACTATTAGATATTGATTTGGTTGCCCAGCAAGAAGTCAAAAATTATGTTACCCCAATATGCGGGGTTCCACCAAGAATCAGCCAGGGTCTTTTGGCCAACTAAATCATTAATATTATTAAATTCAATTTCCTCCTTGTTGGGGACTCATAAATGCGCAACATTGCCTCTGTTTGGCCAAATTTCACCCACAACATTCTTTTTCTGAAGCCTAGAGGCGATTGTCTGACACAGAAGCCTGAAAGTACTTCAGCCTGTTAATGGGACAAGTTTATATCCCAGGTTGTAACCAAAATTAATTCATTGATGGAGACTTAACAAGACTTTATAGTCTCCTGTAATCTTTCCACTAATGGGGCTGTAGAGTGAGATAATGGTACCTTCATTTTTATACTACACAAAATGATTCAACTGAGCTAAATAGATGGAACAAGCACCTCCTAGGGGCTCCAAAGCTTACCAGGTAAGGTATCATCAGATTATTAAGATATCCCTGACAAAGGCTCTAAAAGTTGGTGAAAAGTGTTACCTTTTAGTGTCCAATATATTTTGTAAACCTCTACACCCAACACTACTGATCTAACCATGGGGAGATTTATGGAGGAAATACTAAGATTGAAGGCCTTGGTATTCAAAACCCTATGAACTACTACTATAAAAGAAACTAACAAGCCAATAATAAGAAACCCCTCATGTGTAAGGTATTAATTGAGTGATTTAGTGGTATTAAACTACCAACGACCTGGAGGGAGTGTTCATAAACTTGATTTATATGGTCTGCCCTATTCTAGTAAAATACTGATGTGACCTTGCATTTATCTCCTCGGTCAATACTGAGACTGCCAGTAATCAAGTCCAAGATATTTTTATAAAGCTACATACCCCATTACCAAGATCTTGAAGGGATTATTGTCAGAAAAGTCCAAGTTTGAGTCAATTTGACCACAAATTGACCTTTGGATAAGGCTGACAACAATTAACAGAAACCACAGCCTGACAAATTCTATAATCAATCAATTGTACCTAAGAATACAAAGGGTATAATTTAATCCAGAACTCCCTCAAGATGTACAATAGATTCCATCTTATCATAAACTAAGAATAATGCTTACTTGAGAAGTAAGAAAGATTTTGATAATTAAAGTGATTAAGATCCTCACCAAGAGCACGTCCTTCTGAAGACTATAGATCTATGATTCTTTATTAAATAAAGAATGCTCTACTATACCTTGTCTGGTCTAAATTATTGCCAAAGTGCATTTTACCTAAAGAGACAAATCATTCCATTAGGAAGATAGCAGACATTAATTTGATTAATAATGTTTATCCTTCATTGGAAATGGCCAAAAAATATGGAAATTTAATTAAGTTGGTTTACTTTGAGGGAATATAGTAAACAAATTGCAAAGAACAAACGGTGGGTCAGTGAGGCAAGTACTGGTTGTGTGGATGCACAGCAAGCGCGGTGGATTGGTAGTTTTTGTTAAGGGTGATTATAAGAGCCTTAGCAACAGCATGCCAGGTGGCTGTATCAATAGAATAGTGAGCCCACTCAATAATCGTTAGGTCTAACATATGAAGGGCGGCGTGATTTTCTGGATCAAAAACTGTTTCTTAAAAAAGTTATGGCAGGTGGCGTCAATTTAAACTAATAAGATGCTGGAAGTTTTTATATAATTAAAGTTCAGATAAAAAAGTGTACTGACAACAGACCCTGGGAGGGATGTTGACTATATAGTGGGATGGAGCGGAGACTTGTAGAGAAAAACTGGCCTGGGCCTAAGCCCCAAGAAACCACTTCTGATTGGTCAGTATAAGGAAAAGATATAGATTGTTGAGTTTCTTAAGCGCTTTGGATTAAATATACAGAATGTGATATTGAACTCCTTGTATAGGAGTACACTTTAGATTGATCTAACAAGCCTGACATGGGTTCATGTGGATTAATGATTTATTAAGACTGTTTTGCTGGGGTCAATTATGACTGGACAAACAATCAAAGCTGCCTCAGGTGAGGAATGAGTATTTTTGTTGTTAATTCAATATCTTATTGACTATGCATGACTTAATCCAGAATTCTTTTAACTCATTAAGGATTATCCAGATTTCAGTGTGAGTTTGGGCTGTTTCTGGGATTTTAGGATAACCAGGCCAGGTGTAAGATGAGCTCAAGGGCCCTGACAGAGTCTCCTGGACTAGAATACTTATTATAAATTCATTTTATCTTTCATGAAAAAGGAAGAAGATGAAAAGGGGAAGAAAGCAGAATACATAGGGGCCTGAGAAGTAACCCACCGCTCATCTACCACACGCTCAGGTCATTCAACTAGAACAAGGAGTTCACAGGAGCCTTAGGACCTCTCTTGCGCCTGAAGATGTGATGATCACTGTACAGGCATAGGGGCAATGCCTCAGGACTTACAGGATTGACCTATGTTAAAACTGTGAGAAACAGCAACCAGATAACTGATAGGCATAGATCTAAAATATATACAGTTAATATAAGATTTTTTTTCATATAGTTGATAGTGATTTAAGAGAACTATTTATAACTTAATTATTGTTTATATATGTAATTATATTTTTACATAGTTCACCCTAAATCTAGAAAAATTAACTCATTAAAAAATTTTTATGAATTAGGAGTACCAATATCTATGGATTTACTTATTTTCGTCATAAAAATTTAAATAAAAGCTAAATTAAAAAAAAGTGAAAATGGTATATTGGACTTAGTTGTTTTTGAAAAAGGTCAAAATTAAGTTGGTCAGACAAAGATTGAACTTACTCATTACTCTCTCCAAACTTCAGAAGATGCCAATTGATGAAACCCTGGATTGGATCATTTATCTCAAAAACAATCAAAGGGCTGAAGTGACGCAGAAACCCAAAGGGAGATTGGTGAGAGATCTCCTCCTCACTCAAAGGCTTAAGCTCCTCTGAGACTTTGAGAAGATTTTGCCAATCACAAAGAATAATACACATGCTGGGACCACGCACCTATAAAGAGTATAAATATTACCTCAATTGATTATTATAAAGTACATCAATCACTACACTGTCGTGACTTTAATTACTAACAAAGTACATAGATCCAAGTGAAGAAATATGCCATTAGGATAAATGCCGGTGCCAAATTGACTCATAGTAATTTAGCCTTCAAAAAAACTGTCAATAATAATCAAATTTTCTGAATCCGGTTCTTTCTGCCATGTCATTCCAAGGCAACTAGGTAAAGACATACATTTCCACATATGGGCCATACCAGCATAGAAAATATCCCTTGACAGGAGGAAGGAAAATGTGTGACAAGATGGGTCCTCTCTGGCCAACAAGATATACCTATTTTAACGTGAGAACTTAACAACACAATGTAACTTGAACCTTAATATTCTGGTCCCTGATGAAGCAACTTACCAAAAACATTCAGCTGAGATCGCTCAAACAGCGGAAGCCCTTCTTTATGGAACTCTAAAACCTGCTCCACAACAGATAGGACTCACAATACCCAGGGCAATATCAATTTTATGCCTTAATACCATAGCTATCATTTTGATAATGGCTATGGGAGTTACTCAAATCCAGGCTTATCTCTAGTTATTTATTCAGCTGACGCTTCATAATCATTACAATTGTTAGGGTTGCATCACTTGAAGATTAGAGATTATTTGGCCTCAGCCACCAACTTCACTATCAGATCTTAATCTTTATGATACTGCCTCTAACTTTGGTCAGGAAACCGTGAGGCTATTATTAACAATTGAAGAGAGATTTACATGTTGAAAAATTGTCTCATCCAGTTTGATTGCGAGGTTGGTAGATAACTGCATTATTAAATTTCATAGCAGCTTGCTAATACTAATATGTCAATAAGCGCACGATTCGATCAGTTGGTGACCAAATTTTGACTCAAATTCCAATAACAACAGCTTATGCAAAGCCCAGATTGAAAACTTGCATGAAAAATTTGCCAGCTGAGCTATGTGTCTCATGAGCATTTTTCTGCTGAATGACTGTCATCAGTTGACCCCGTGGCCCACTGGTCCTAAAGGGCTGAAAGCCCCCAAAGGCCTAGAGGTCCAAAAGGACCTAGGAGTCCCAAAGGCCCTAGAGGCCCTGAGGGTACTATCCCTACGCCCATGTGAGATGAGGATCACAAAACATGCATTTTAATTTGGAACGACAATTATGAGGGAGTAGCTCATGAGGTTGGATGGTTTTAGAAGAAAAATTTCTAGCTCTAATTTAAACTGAATGTTCTCCATGCAAGATTCACACTCTTCACCTAGCTTTTTCTGAAGCAGCTGCCCAAAAGTGGGCTAATCAAGCTGCCATGGAGGGCAATATCAAATGATTACCCTTGTGGATTCTGAATATGGCAGCCCAGCATAAGTGACTTTACAACAGTTTTACAATCAAGTTGCTGTGAGCCAACGGCTTCAACAACTTCTCATCTCTATAACTAGTACTGTCAAGTGGAGAACTTAAGCTGTAACTCTAAGATGATATCTATATCTTTTGGCACAGTGGATCAATTCCACATAACAGATCCTTTTGAGACCGAACTTTCCAAAATTGGAAGACCTTTGACCCCCGCTATCCATGTTCTATCTGAGTCAGTTAAATCTTTTAAGCCTACCTTTATGAAGAAGTATGTACCAGAAACAGAGAGCATCAGAAACTTCCTTTACGTCCTTTGAGAGTGCTATGGAACACGCTATGGATTGGTAGAAGGTGCAACATATTTAAGTCTGCCTAAACATTAGTTCTTGCGAGATCTTGATGCTCTACTTTAAAGAAGCACCTATTGGGAGCAGTTTAAAGAAGCCCTCATTAAGGACTTTGTGAGCAATCTATCTCTGTCCAACTTCAAGCAGGCGTTCATGCATAAGAAATAGAAAAAGGAGAATCCTATAATGAACTCACTAATCATTTCTACTTTAAGGCACATGCCATATTTTATTATAACCAAATCACATTAGATGATGTAATTGCCGCTGTGGTGTCACTTTCTCATCTCAAAACACTATGGCGCTCCATTTCACAGCTATAAAGAAGAAGTTCAAAATGATCCTTGATATCATGGAGGCAATTATGGAAATACCTAAGTCCAATAATCGCCATAACTCTTCAAACAAGGTATTAAGAACTCATATTTATGCCGTAAGCCTAAATCCCAAATTTACTTTAAGAGTGATCCCTGTTCTTACTGTGGCTTCTACAGCTACTGGGAAAACCATTGTTGGAAGAATAAGTCATATGAGGCTGGAAAAGAGGCGTCAGCCTAGGGCATGAGGCTCCCTATGCTGAAAAACCTACGCCTCAACAATCTGATCCTAACTTACCTCCCAAATGATTTGTCATGCATGCTCACGACGCCCTTGAAGTCCCTGACAATCTTACTGGGAATAGATGTTATTATTCTTCTTATCCTGTTGTGATTTTCATATATTCTATACTACAATTTGGATCATAAGTCACCCATGTGGAGGTAGTAATGCACAAGGTGAAAGTCATGGCCATTATTGCCACCAGCTCCCCTATTGAATTCATTTCATTCTGTTTGTTATACTAAATCTAGATTTACTCTGATTAGGACCATACTGTAGATATGGGACTGCCAGTCCTGCCTGTACTTAGTCCCTCAGGGCTTATTTGTCTTTTCATATATGGTCTGGATCCTTAGTAGTATTGGCCCCTGCTATAGTTTTCAAAAAAATTTCTATAACCTGCTTATATGACTCAATTCCTGTCTATTTTAGATTCTTAAATTAGCTCAAGGACATGTATTTATTTATATTAGGATACAGCGTTCCTCTTATTGTCAAAAGTTCGCCTAAGGAAAAGGGGAGAAGAAGAACTTGAGGCTGCATGTTAGAATATCCTAGGTCCCTAAAGACAGGAATATTTTGATGGGCCCCAAGCTTTTTTTTAGTACTAGATGGTCCCAACCCAAGGGGGGATTCATCGATGTTCATTGAATTACGCCTGGGCTCCTAAGAGCCTGAGGCGAGGGAAGGGGAGGGAGGAGGCATCGAGAAAGGGAGGGGGGTTTGCGCGCCAGAGCCGTGCTGCAGTGACAACTGAGCGGGGGAGGGTTGGCGACATAGTGCAGACCTTCAGGGCCATCTCAAAGTGTACCCAAAAGTGGGTGATCATGTGTGGAAGGGTCCACACCTGCTGGTCAAAGGCAGCATGAAGGAAGGAGTTATGGATGGTCCAGATGGCTGTGGCATAGGCGAGGACATGGAGGGGTCGGTGGCAACCAGGCAATGTCTGCTCAAACATGAGGTCTTGCACAGGGTGTCCAGACCAGGGCTGAGCATGGAGGAGCGCGCGGGCCTTTGGCCAAAATGCGGCGACACCTGGACAGGTGAAAAAACGATGGAGGTGGGAGTCAATAGGCTCCACACAGCGGGGCAGCTTTGGTGCTGGAAGGTAGGGCCAGTCCGGTCCCCTATCCTGTATGAACAGTGGAGCACCCTCCATAAGGTGTTGGACACCTTTGCTGACAGGATAGGGTGATAGACGTCCTTCCACAATTCCTTAAGGTCAAATCTCACGGAGGGAGGGAGGAGCTCAAGGAGACTTGGGCGGATGGGAGGACGATCTTGGGGGTTGAGGCGAGTTGTGACAACTTGTCCATTGTGCACAATTACATGGCGACGGGGGCTGAGGCCAGGGCCTTCCCTTCTGTATGGGAAGGCATGGTGGATCCGCGCGCCTACTCGTTTCAGGGCAAGGAGAGCCTGGTTCCCGTAGGGGGATGAGGATGGTTTTAGGCGATGGCCTGGGTGGTTTGTGAGCCACTCCCCTATTGAGGTCAGAGATGCTCTAGGAAGACCCAGAGCTGCTGACACTGACTGGCGGAGGGCGGGCGCCCATTGGGGCATGGGGGTCGCGTCCCAGCAGACAATTGGCCATAGGAACTTCAGGAAGATTGTGGTGGCGTGGGATCGCGTGTCCAGAAGCCCTAAGCCCCTTCATTGCAGGGTCGGGCAATGGTTGAGAGGGCCATTGGTGGATGGTTTGAGCCCCAGATCCAACAGCGGAGGAGTACATTGAGCCGCGTATAAAAGGCATCTGTGAATGGGCAGACGTGCGCTAGGAACCAGACTTTGGAGAGGAGGAACACATTGGCCATCAGAGCTCGACCCTGGGGGGTGATGTGCCGCCGGTTCCAGCTGGCAATCCTGGAGTTAATTGCTGTGAGGAGCAAGTCCTCATTGTCTTTTAGCGCAACTCCTTGTTGGTTGGTGAGAACGCCCAGGTGACGGAAGGTACCTCGCTCAGGTTCAATACCAAATGGTGGGGGGAAGGTGGGGGAGCCGACCTGTACAACTGTTGTCTTGGAGGTGTTGACCATGGCGTTGGACGCCTTGGTGTACCTCTCAATGGTCACAGCAGCGAGGGCAACATCCCCAGGGCAGACAAATGCAATGGCAGTGTCATCTGCAAATGCCATGGTGCGTGTGGGGGCTTTAACTGGGACCAGAATCCCTGTTAGCTTGTCCTGTAAGGAGGCCAAGAGGGGGTCAAGGGTGATGTTAAAAAGGATAGGGCTCAGGGGGTCCCCTTGCCGGAGACCTTGTCCAACTGGTACTTCCACTGTAAAACCCATTGGCGCCAGGACTCTGGTGTGGAGCTGGTCATAGAGCGCTGATATCCAGCGCCTAGCTGCGGGTGGGAGATGGAAGCGGGCCAAGGAAGCATCAATATATTTCCAGGCTACCCGATCATATGCTTTCACCATATCCAGGAGAGCCACAAAGCCATTCACCTTACGAGAGTTAGCAGTCAAAGTCACGTGAAGGTCATTATAGTTGTCCCATAACGACCTCCCCGGAATAAAACTGTGCTGGGATGGGGAGAGACGAGGTGACACCCATTTGGTGATGCGGTTGGCCAGAAGCTTCGTGAAGAGCTTGTGGTCTGTGTTGATCAACGCTATGGGGCGCCAGTTCGCCAGGTTCTCACGGTCTGACTTCTTGTGAATGAGGGTCGTGATTGAGCCTCTGGAGTCGGGGAGGAACTCGCCATTCACCAAGAGTGCAGCGAAGAGGTCGCGGAGGGTTCTGGCTATCACTGCAGGTTCCAGAAGGTACACCTCAAAGGGTATTCCGTCTGGGCCTGGGGCTTTAAGCCGTGGGATTTCAGAAGGGTTTCCATCACCTCCTGGATGGAAATAGGCACCAGTAGAGCCTCATCAGCCCGTGGGTCAATGGGCGGCTCTGGAGCCCGCCACAGGAAGTCTTGGATGTCTGATGAGTCCACCTGGTTGGCATGGAAGAGGCTGGAGTAGAAGCGGTGTAGTTCCTGCGTGATTTCCTCCTTATCTGAAGTGGTTGTAGTGCCAATCTTCAGTGCAGTGATATCCTGCGCTGTTGACCGGGCTTTCTGTTTCTGAAAGAAGAAGCGGGTGGGGCGTTCCCATTGAGCATAGTAACGAGATGTTGTAAAGTTTGCTGCCCGTTCTTCCTGCAGTGTGAGCTCCAAGTTGAGTGCTTCCTGCGCCGCTTCCCAGTCTTCCAACCATCTGGGAGAGGGCGAAGGCTGGCAATTTCGCTCCAGATGTCTGATTCTGGCTTCCGCCCTTTTGACTCTGGCGCAAGCTGCAGTCATTTGGGCTTTGGCACAGTTGTAAGCAACGCGGGTGATGCCCTCCTTGGTCACCGCCCATCTAGCCTTGTGGTCAAGCAGGTGGGGTGGGGGGGAGGTGAGAGTCTCCCGGATGGTCATAGACAGCTTCTCCTTAGTGAAGGGGTTGTTGAGAAGAGCTGGGGCAACCCTAGGCCAGAACCTACGCGACGGTCTAAGTGTGGTGGTGAGGACAACGGTGAGTGACCTGTGATCACTCAGATGGTTGTCACGAGAGATGGGAGAGGAGACGCGGCCAGTTAGCAGGGGCCAATCAGTGCCATATCTATGCGTGACGCTGACTGGAAAGCTCCTCCATCATACTGGATCCTAGTCATGCAACCTAGGCCAGACGCGGAGGGTGGAAGCGCATCTATAAAGCCACTAAGGCGAAGGAAATCCTGGAGGCGACTTGATCCAGGGCGTTCCTTTGCTGCAGGGGGTAAGAGTCACGGACGCGACTTATGGTTGTGTTGAAATCTCCTAAGAGGACTGTATTCCGTGGGAGATTGAGTTGGACAAGCTCTTCCAAGAGCCGATTTTGCTCCTGACCTGCATTAGGCAGGTAGATGCTTGCAGCGAAGAAGGAGAAGTCAGGAGTGGTGAGTTTGGCCAGTATGAGGCGGCCACCTAGATATTGTGAAAAAGAATGGGTTTTAACCTGGGGATATAAAACAATAAGGGCGGCATGGTTTGTCCAGAAGGAGTTGCCTCCAAACTGTTCATTCCATGCAGATTGTTCGTGGGGGAGGATATGGGGCTCCTGGACAGCAGCGATGTCAATTTGTGCTGACCTGAAGTTTCGGAGGAGGCGGGCTCTCCGCTTAAAGTCCCGCAACCCATTTGCGTTGATGGATTGCAGGGCCAGGGTGCTGCCATGGGGACTCATAGCTGTTCCCCTCCATGTCCTGGGGGTTGCCAGCGCTTAAACCTGCTGCTGTGAGGCGGCTAGTTTTGAGTCCTTTAGCTTGACTATTAGCTGCAATCCGTGAGGAGCGTCGAGGGTTCTGAGGGGAAGGAGAGGGTGGGGGGGCGGAGGACCCAGTAAGCCAGCCTAGGATGCTGCCCCCGCTCTGTTGCAGGGGAAGGACCTGAGGGTGCTCAATGGTGACCTCCGCGGTGTCCCCATTTGATGAGTCTGATTCCATATTCACTTCCTCCAACACTGCAAAGGATCCGCGCGAAATAGACTGTGGGGTTGGGGTAGGACTCTTTGAGGTGGCACTTCTACCGCAGGCCGCGGGTTGCCAGTCCATGCTGGTGGGCATAGCTCCATTGGGAGCTGAGGGTTGATGCGATAAATCACTGGTGGAGGTTGGTGGGGGTGCCGCGGAGCCCTGAGTAGGGGTGGCTGACGAGGGGCACCCTGTGGGAGATGCCTTGCGCTTGGTGAGAGAGGGAGTTGACTCTGGGAGATTAGAGGGGGTGCCCATTGGAAGGGGGCATGAGCGCGAAGGTATCCCATACCAATAGTGGGGTTAGCTGTTTCAACTGCTAGGCGTGAGGCCTCAGGGGACAGGTCTTGAACGGGAACCCATTGTGTGGGTTGTGGAATTGCTGCTGCGGCCACGTGGGATCGTTTTTGGCCTGGTTTAGGCCCCTGGGTGGTGGCTAAGAGGGCTTGTTTTCAAGCTGTGCAGCCACTATACAAGTGTCCAAGGGCGTTACACCATGAACACCGGGGCGCGCCTGATCAGGGTCGACAAAAAGATCTCAGGGCATGCCCCAACTACCGCCACACGAGGAATAATCTCAATGTTGCGGGATACAGTGGGGGAGGGGATGAATGACGCCCTAGCAGCGCGAGCTCTTTGAGTGGGAGCATAGTAAGAGGGGACACTAAAGTCCACTGAAAGAACAGACCCAAACTCCATTAAACCACGATGGAGTGCCAGTTTAAGAGACTCAGGATCAACAGTCGTTGGTAGGTTGGAAAAAGTAACCCATGAAATTTTTCTCCAGGTGAGAGCGTGTGCAGGAGATGTGAAGAGATCCGCGTGGAATAATGACCTAGAGGGTGGCAGCATGGTCAGCAAGGGCAGCTTCAGTGAAGCCCACATCGATGTAGTGGCCCTCCACTGATTCATAAATGGTGGTGTTAATTGGGAATGTCTCCGCAATTGCTGCAAAGTATGAGAAGTAATCCTCTGTATAGAATTCAACAGGGTTATGCCCATAATAAAGGCGAATTGCGTGGGAGAGGGTTGAGCGAGGTAGAGCTTTTCGCGCTCTAGTTTCGGCCCATTTCTTCTTAACATCAGCAATAAACGCCACTTCACGGGGATCAGCTTTGGGTAGCGTTGGTGCCAGAGGTTTTTGCCACGCCCCAGTGGCTCCTTTGGTACGTTTGTGTTTGCTTTGGGCTGCAATTGCGGGTTGAGTGTGAGCTGGTGGTTTGGACAAGTTTGCGGAGTTCCCTTGTTGCTGGAATGTTACAGCAGTTACTGGCATCATATTAATTTGAGGGGCGGTTTGTTGGGCCTCGCTAAATTGGGGAGGCCCATTCAGATTGGAATTAACTCCAGCCAATTGGGAGGAGGGAGATGTTTCATCACCATCCCAATCTATTTGATATACCAGCCTGAGTATTTGCTGTGATTTCGTGGGCAAAACTCATTGGCTGATTGGTGAATTGGTCGTTTTCAGCATATTGAGATAAAGTGCCGACTTGAGGAGTGCCAATTACGGGGTTTAAATGGGACGGGTGAGATTGGAACTGGTGTGAAGTTCCAAAATCCGAACCATTTGAATCCTCATTGGGAAGAGTAGATTGTCCCAATTTGGTGCTTAGTGAACCAGAATGTGCGGCTAATCCAACCTTACATCTGGGGATTTGGGGGCCAGGTAGCTGGGTATCGCCCCTCATGGAGGGAGCCAGAAACACGGCGTCAGCATTAATAGATGGGGCTGAATTAGCTGACACAATGGGGGAGGTGAATGCCTGGATGGGCTGAGTTGCATTCAACTGAGCAGACGCCATAAAAACAGCGTGGGTGATGGCCTCCTTGGTTGGAGGGGGCCCAGCGGGTTGGTGGGAGGCAGCGCACACAGAGCTGTTAGGCGTGCAGGTTGCAGAAGTGCGATCAGGTGAACTGGAGCTAGTTGGAGTAGCTCTAGGTTGGGGGGTGGTGCCTGCTTTCATGGCTGCTGCTTGAGAGCGGGTATTTCTGGTTGACCCTGAGGTGGGTAACCGAGGGTTGCTTTGTTTGGGGGTGGTGCTGGCTCGTTTGGCATAGCCTGCGGGTTCTTTTGCGGGATATCCCGCCATATTTGCTAATAGTTTTCGTAAATCTCTTTAGTGGAGCTAAATTTCAGGCTGAATTGATTTTCAAAAAGTGATGCTTAGCAGAAAGAGATTAGCGATGGGCCCCAAGCTTACTCTTCCTCACTCTGTGGTGGATGCTTTAAAAGGAATGCCCATTTACCCATTAATAAAACTACTATACACACCAAGTCTCAAGATTTGTGGTTACAGGAATTAAAATAACTGTATCTCCTTCACATCTTTTGAGATTTATAGGTAATCTAATCTATTGTTCAGGAACCTTTGGCCTGCCCTGGCATACTTGATCCTGTGCATCAGGGGACCATCACTGTATAAAATGATAAGTTTTACTGATCAGCCTTTGAAAATTACTTGGAACCACCCAGTTGAATATCTTTTTACCTTGCAAATAGACATGCCAACTCTCTCTCTCTATGGATCATTAACTAATCTAGGGCTTGAAGGGGCTTCTATAATCCTGCGAGTAGATGTTAAGTTTGGTGAACTTTACCCAATGATCAACAGCAAAAGACCAAGTCACTAATTAAGGAGCACGCTGACATCTTCTCCAAAAGTCCTGACGATTTTGGATAGTAAAAGGGGTTCAACACTGTGTACATTCTGGAGAATCCCAGTTTACCAGGATTGATCATATCAGAAATCAAAAATTGAAGAGGCCCAAATCACTAAGGAAATGAAACAGCTGATGGACGCTGTACTCATAAATCCCTTGCAGAGCCCTTGGGCCGCCCCAATGCTATTGGTATGCAAGAAGGATGACAGCCATTATGTTGTAGCGAATCATCAAAAGTTGAATGTAACCACACTAAAGTACAGCTATCCATTGCCTTAGATTGACTATTCTCTCCGCCTTTTAGCTGGATCTCTGAACTTATAAGCTATGTATCTTGCTAGTGGATACTGGACGATCAACTAGCTCCATAAAACAGGGATAACGTGCACTCATTTACAGAGAAGGCCTGCTTAAACCTACTTGCATGCCCCAGGGGTTGTGCAAAGCCCCTACGACCTTACAGAGGGTCATGGTTGGCATTAGTCAAGATCTGAAAATCTCCTGCATATTAATCTACCTGGATATTACCATGGCATTTAACCCAAACTTTAAATTAGCACTAAAAGCACCTTTGATAAGTTTTTTTATTGAGAGCGGCATCTATCAAGTTTGAGCTGACCAAATTCAGTTTCTTTCAGTGAGGTGGAGTTCCTTGGTCATAAGGTTACTCGCAAGGCTATTTCACCTTTATATGATAAAACAACGCTATCCAAAAAATGTCTCTCCCCCAAAGCTTGAGAGATGTGCAAGTCTTCCTGGGGGATGATTCGTTACTGTTGACAATTCAACCCTCATTTTGCCAAACTTGCTAAGCCCCTAATCTACCTACTCCATAAGGAAGTACCATTTTCACTGGGAAGAATCACAACGACAGGCTTTTGAATATTTAAAGAGAATTCATAATGAATGCTATAATTCTGGTCCACAAAAAGTTTTGAAACCCGTTTTATCTTTTTAAATGCTAGAGATGTTGCAGTTTGAGCTATCATAATACAAGTAGATTCCAATCAAGTGACCACCTTTATAGCCTACTTCAAAAACTTTATCCAAGGAAGAACGGAATTATAGAGTCATAAAATGAGAATGCTTAGTGGTAATCTTGGATATAAAGCTTCCATCGCTATCTTTATGAGAAGCATTTTACAATTGTAACCAACCATGCTTTGCTTTGGTGTTTACAACAAATGAAGGACTCAGATCGCCAGCTCAAGCGTTAGGGCCCCATGCTGTAAGGTTTCAACTTTTTCAATAGTTCATCAGGCTTGTGCTAAACACCAAAATGCAATGGACTATCCCGCTTGCCAATACTAACCTTATATGCCTCTGAGAAGATTGTGTATATAAACTTATAGGTTGACCAGAAACATGGGATCAAAAGGCCCAGAAGTTCTAGAGCAGATAAGAAATGATAGCCCAAACCTAAACTGATAGCAAATTACTTTATAAGAAAATCAGGCTCTGCTTGGCTCTCCCTTGTCCGCCTATTGGCCAGAACTATGACCTTTAAAGAAGCACATACAATTTTAGATCATGGAGACATCAATAAACATATTATTGGCTCAAGGATTGATGTTAATGGGATGGCACAATTAATTCCATCCACAATTTTTTGTTGACTCCTGTCTTGTGTGTGCTAAACAAAAGCCTACTATGGTCAATTTCAACACCCAGTTGTTGGACCAACATTTCTCTTTGCCAATGTCAGTATAGATGTAATTGGACCATTCTATACTGCCCAATAAGGACATTGCTACATCATCATCGCTGTCACCATTTCATGAAATGGGTCAAGGCTATCTCAGTGGTCTCTGCAACACCTAAAGCTACTGCCTCGTTCCTGCTTAAGCACATCTTCAACAGTATTGTTAGCCTAAAAGTTTTGCTATCTGATAATGGGACAAAATTCATATCTCAAGTGTGATAAAACTTGATGCTTTGATGGGAACATATCGGCCTTCACTGTTCCCTAAAATAAAGCAACCAATTAGGCCGTAGAAAAAATTAATGACACTCTCATTTACATATTGCATAGGATGGCACAAATCATCCAAATAGATGAAACAGATATCTCTCAGTAGCTCTGATGGCGTAGTGAGTAAGCTATCATTGTATCATTCAGATGTCTCCATTTATAGCTCTTCTAAGGAGGGATCCAGTTCTACCTTCCCGTTTTCAGCCTATCCTGGACACCTCCTTTCCAGAGACCTCTGACTTAGCCATGAAGAGACTAGCGGAGGAAATTTTCAGGTTTAAGCCTTAGTGTTTACATTTCTCTATTCTGTTACCCAAAGGGAGGGTGAGACAAGAAAATGCCACAAAGACTCTTATGCCGGAATACCAATTGGGAGACATGGTAATATTTTATCATTATCATCCTGAAGAAGAGCCCACAAATTAGACATGCTATGTTCTGAGCCCATTAGAGTGATCTAATGATGTGGGCCAGAATATTCCATTTCTTTTACAAATTTTTTGGGTATGGTTGTTATCAGGTTCATGGAATATTTCTCCAAAGCTATTTTAACCCTCAACAAGATCATGATAGGATAGTGTCAAAAAAGGCCAAAACTGGGTAAGTTTAACAAAGATCAAACTCAACTCAAAGCTCCCTACAAACTTCAGAAAATTTAATAGATAAAACCCTGAATTGGAGCATTGCTTAAGAGAATTAAAGGTCCAAAGTGATATAGAAACCCAATGGGAGAGAGGTGATAGGTCCTCCACTCCTTGCTCAAAGGCTTTGGCTCCTCTGAGACTTTTAAAATTTTTGTCAATCATGAGGGCGATGTCAACGCTGAGACTGCGCCCCATGAAGACTATACTTATTCCCTCAATTTTAAAAATACTTTAAGTAGTTTACTATTGTCAGAATTTCAGTATTCCATCATTGTCCAGCTTTAGTAGATCATATAATTATTGCTTTATCCAGTGGGGACAAAACCCTTTAGTAGATGTATGAGCTATCATTTTTATATGATAACTATTGTATGGCGAAATTCCTAAACGAATATTTTCTAAGACACTGAGATTCAATTCCACCAGCTTACTAATTTTTTGTCAGGTAAGATCCCTGACAATGTATTTATATATGGTTCAATTTATTGATTTAATAATTAGTATTTTAATTAAAATGTATAAATTGATTGGAGTTTTTCACTAAACAATAAAGGGATTTATGAGTTTCTGGGTGTTGACGCTTCTGGTAGCAACTTGTGAGTTAACCTTTTAGTTAATGCTACCTGCTATTAATGGGTAAAAGGTCTTATTACCTAAGCAGGTTATTAGCCTAATAAGGGTAATGTGCTGGGCTGAGCAAAGGCGTTGGGGCACATTCTTCAATTCAACCCAAAAGAGGTCACATTCTAGTTGGCGGCGAAATCTGATTAGAAAATGTTGGGGTTTTTCCCAAATTACCCAGCCATATTACTTTTAATAGACCTTCTGTCGACTAGTGGATTCATCCCAATAGTTGGTGTTGGAGATAGCAATTTTCAATATGATAAATATCGTTTGGAGAAGTATTCCAATATACTAATTGATCCATCAGATCACAATCCGCCAGATTGATGAGTGTTTTGTCAGGGATGATCCCTGACAATAAACAAACAATTATGGAGTCAATTTCATTATTTATAACTTAATGACTTGTAGGTGTCGATCAGGGTAATTATCAATTGACTAAGGGATTATGAGTTGCTGGTAGTAATGCTGCCTGTCATAGAGCAACTTTCAAGTTAACCTTTACTGGATCATAATCTGCTGTCTATAGGTAAGAGTCCCATTACTTAAGCAGGTTGATACCAAATAAGGGTAAATTTGATGGAAAGTAAGTGAAGATGTTGGGACACGTTCTTTTTTTAAACTCAGAAGAGGGTGCAGTTAAGTAAAGGAGAGAACATGATTAATTCAGTAAGGAAAATCATCGCTTTACATGATACTGCTGGGAAATTATTGGCGATGGGTGCCATTCCCAATTGGAGCACCAACCAAAGAGTTGTGCATTTAAATCCCTATAAATTTCCATTGGCTTTGTATAATAAGCAGACCCAACAAGATCTAATTGAATATACAAATTTACTAAAGTTTTAAAAATTTAGAATGTTTTTTCTTGTGATTAGAGTTGGAAGGACAAGAAGATCCTTTGTCTATATTATTGTTAATCTCCGCAGACTCTGAGTGACAAGAAGAAGAACCTCTGAATCCTATCTTTTTTTGGTTCTACCAGACAAAATAGGGAAGAGGTCCCTAAATTTCAGAAGAAATCAATACTAGGACAAACACAAGGTGGCGTTAAATCTGATTACTATTTTGTCTTTAAGCTCAACTAGAATAGTAGTCTTCATACTACTATTTGTCCATTATAATCTATTTTTTCAACAAGTCAAAAAACGAACATGCAAGGAACTTATGCAGTTGAATAATGGAGCTGAAGCAAGTATTATTTGGAATGAGAAAACAAATACTGAACTTTATTGATTGGTGCTTAATTGAGGTTTCAAGCTCCCAAAACTTTAAAATGGATGAGGATGATCATCATTTGATATGACTACAGAGGTCTAATCTATATGAGATGGTTGTCATTTCCTATCTAGGCACCAATGTAAGAATTAGGTACCAAAACTCCCTATATGAACCCCTTAATTTTATTTTAATAAAAAAGAAGGTATAAAGTTCACTTAGAATACCCTTAGATATTTTTGCAATCTATATTATGTACACTTATGATAAAAGTGGTAGAGATAGTTTTCTGTTATCTATTCATAATTTTCTTCTCCTAGGATTAGATTTGAAGGGATAGGTTTTACCTTGTCCAAGTGGTTCTCATTTTTCAAGAGGAAGAGTGGAAGGGAGAATTTCCCTTATGTTTATAAGCTGCCAACGCTATATGAAGAGTTGAAGGGATAGTTTTCCCCTCATTCAAATACTATCAAGTTCCTTTCAAGTATCAGAAGGAAGAGCGTTAGCACCTGTCTAGCATTGAAGATATACTCAAATTGGTTGTGAACAACTCAACTAGTATAATAATCTTCATACTATTTTTAATCCATAAATTTATTATATCAACAATCTATTCAAAGCATACCTAGAGCCTGTGCAGTAAACTGAAAGACATTTACATTTGGTGCTCACTACAGTGGGAGTTGAGTTTTCAGGCCAATGATTACATCAAAAATTATCAGCCCATTTTTATACAAAAAATAACTTTGGAAGCTGTGGATGTTATTAGAAACCATGTTTAAGAATATGCTTAACTCAGTATCGCAATCCAATCTACCTACTTTGGATGAAAGAGTGAACTAAGCTGAGGAAGAAAGAGAAAAAGTTGCAAAGGTCAACAACAATCTTTAAGGAAAGTCACCTCCTTGAAGCGGAAGGAGACTGAATAATCAAAGTGTTACCGTTTAAGAAGAATGTCAGAGAAGTGGATGGAGAAAAAAATCTGCCAGATCTAAGAGGATTAGCACAGAACCTAAAGAACTTACAAGAACTCAAAAATCACAAATGTGATTACATCCAGATAGTGGCAGATAAAGCTGACAAAGAGGTAAATAATAGTTCAGTTGGAAAGTACCACACTAAATATGACTGGAGCTTTTGCTGCAATTTTGAGGATTATCCTAAAAAAACACCCCTATCATTAGTTGAGTCGTGGCCAGGTACCATCTGCCATAGTAGAGATAGAAAAATTCAGATTGTGCCAAAATACTGCTACCTTACTGGGGTAATACTAAAGCGTTTTTACGTCTATTTGAAATGTCATTTTTTGGATACGGTGACCAACAAAAAGCAGTACCAGTGATGAATTCCTTTGAAACAGATTGCAAAATCTGGTGTTGCCTATCTCAAAGGAGACAATTGGAAATACAGAAATGCTAAAGAAGCAATAATGAACGAGTTTGGAAGCCCTGAGTGATTGACTAGCCATAAACAGGAGTCATGGAATTTAAATTAAGAAGGATAAAACATTAGCTGCTTTTGCTGACATATTTTACTAGTAAGCACAAATCCTTCTTGGTGCAAAAGTTATGTTAAATTTTGATTCATGGAGAGCTATGCAAATGGCTCTCCAGCTTTATAAAGAATTGTACTGCGCCATGGGCTTGGCGCTGAAAACTAAACTTCCACATCACAGATAGTTGAGTATCTCAAGATTCTATGACAACATTTAAAGCACCATACCAAGCCTTCAATTGATTCCCAAAAAATAGAATACTGTGAAGTTTTCTGAGCCTAATAATAAACTGCACAATTGAGTTGTAATGGGAAACAAGCCTGAAAGACAAAAGTGGGTGTATAAAACTCAAAAGACTGCCACAAATGTGGAAAAATCAGATATTTGGCTGCTCAATGTTGGAGCAAGAATACTATAAGACAAGAATATCTGGTTTAGGCTAAAGGGAAGAAAGCTGGGCAGGATTTGGGAAAAAGAAACAGTATAGGTATGGACAATCTAGCACTGAAATTGATTCTGTTCTTCATGACCTATTCAAAGATGACTTTAATATATCCAATCTATTCAAAGATGAAGATACACCTGATCCAGTCTTTCAGGTGGCTAATTTGGACATAAACGCAATATCAGAGCAGAGGAAAAGGGTTAGACTCCAAAATTGTAAAAGAAGTCACTTAGGATTATGCCTGTTAGTTAGCAGAAAAGATCAGAACTGCTACTAAGCAATGAAGATTTGCTTAAGCTAAAACTTGATGGTGTGAACATTTATCTCCCTATCAGTGCATGTGAAAATCCGAGAATTGCTTGCTTGTGTATTATTATCCTGCATGTCTATTCAGGCCAAAGTTCAGATGATTGATCCTCAATAGTGCCTGTAGTTTACGGTATTTAGACTGTTCAAAAAGTCACTAGGCCTACTAAATTTGCCTCGACTCTTCTGGCTAATTTCAGGCATAATTTTACCTTTGTGTTTGGAAACTTCTTCCAAGGCAGGTAGATATACAAGCTGTGAATTAGGCGCATCCATCTTGTCAACACTTTTATTAAAAAAGGATTCAATGAGAAAACCAGGAAAGAGATGAAATAATTATAACTTTTATTATAAGCTATTTATTAGATCCTGGTCATTAGGCCAGGCGCCAGTATTTATACCTCTAGGGCATCTCCTGGCAACATTCCAGCACAAAATTTCAACAGAAATTTTACCACCTTAGTTCAGCCCTTGAACTGATATGACTGAAATCCATTCTTAGGTTTATTGGTAGCAAAATACTCTCAAAATCAGGAGGATTTCAGGTACAAAATTGCGAAAAAGCATGCAAAATTGTCCTAGGATCCTCTGGATTTCAGTTTCATCATACTGCTGATGAATTACACCTTCTGTGAAATTTTGGCATCAATTGAAGTAAATGACGCACCCCTAATCAGGACGTCAGCAGGCATCTCCCTTGATAGCACTAGGTAACC